>JAAAKE020091188.1:0-10027 GCA_010014785.2 Anisolabis maritima | reverse complement strand
CCTAGAAAGTAAATGAAGCAGGATAGAAAATTAGTTTTTAAATAAAATAGAAATTAAAAAAAAAAATTTAAAAAATCAAAAAAAAAAAAAAAAAAAAAAAAAATTCAATACGAAATTTTATATCTTATCATTTTTTATTAAAAGTATTTTCCGGATGCTAATGAATGAAAATATTACCATTTAATTAGTTTTTTTACTTATATAATTATTTTTCCATAGATATCAGATTGAAAATTTAATAAACATAATTCAAGACGAGCCTTGACGGAGAAAAGTCAAATAACTTAATGATGAGAACATTGAAGGGTGGGAGCTACTCCCATAGGATGCATAAATTAGTTCCTGTTTGGTCTTTGTAGGGTAGGCAACCCAAAATAGATTAATTTCTCCAGAGCCCCACGCATACTCAGTTGTACTAGTAAGATTGTACCAGTGTACAGCCGTATTCCTCTCTGGAACAATTGATCGAAAAACCATTTTAGGTTGTCTACTTGCTAGAAACCAAACACAAACGAATTTATGCATCCCATGGTACTAGTGCGAGGTCCAAATTTTTTATGCATAGTTAGATAATACATGAAAAAACTGAGCCTAAGAGATACAATTGCAAAAAAAAATATCAAATCAAAGACTAGTATTTTTTCGCTTTCTCTCTGCCATTATTATTTCTAGTCAGAGTATGCTAAAAAAATTTTAATTACAACAATTGAATACAAAATCTAAAAATATATACAACAGACAATTACTATTAAAAAAATTACATTTTCGGTTTTACTCTGGTTTATTTGTATTAATTACGTTTGTTTTTCTCTTCACTTCAGATTGTACTATCCACCTCAAAAGTAATTAGCCAACCCGTATCATTTGTTTCGCCTTAATTGGTAATTAGAAAACCTAAATTAATTTTGATGATTTTAAATTTAAGTTCTTCTAATTATCCATTAAGACGAAACAAAAAATTGAAGTTGTACAATTACTTTTGAGGTAATAGTATATCTCTGGATGTAACACTCTTTGTGATTTGTATCTGAATTGTACCTGAAGAAGGCCACAGAATGAGTGGTAGAAACATTGTATTTAATACAAATAAAGCACTGTTGAACTGTAATTTATTTATTAATGATAACAACTGTGAAAGCTTCAATTCTAAATAAAGATAATTACTGTATGTATACCACTAAAGACTCAACTCTCTCCCTCAAGAAACACCGAGATGAATAAATTTTATCCGAAATGTCTCATATTTCTAGGGTGGTTTTTATTTGGCTGCTGCTTCTGGTCACTCTAATTGTTTAACATCATCTTAGTATCAGATGACGAAAAAACTAAATTAATTACCATCCCTTATTTTAATTCAAATATTATTTTATGCTTTTGATTCTCCTGTCCCTTTTTGGCTTGCTCTTCACCATCTCGCGCGGTCTGCAGGGGTGGGTGTTACGCTAATACTTTTATCGGATTCCAATCATCAAGAGAGAGAGAGAGAAAGATGACGAATGTTGAGTATCGAAGGGGAGCGGAGGTGGACGTCGATGCTCATTTCTCGATCCTCACCTCGTGATTTTGTCAGGCAAATCAGTAGCCAGGATCGATAAGTAGAGTGTGCATGTGATAAGACGCCACACCCAGATCAGCCCCGACTAAGAACCCAGTGCCTTCGATTTTGCCTTTTCTTTATTTATATTTATATATATATATATAAACACGATATATTCTTTTTCTGCCCTTTGGCCCCAAGTTTGACAATCAGGTGAGCCAACTTGCTGTCACATTCAAAATATCATCTGCATCTTTTAGATCTTAATAAAATACTAGATAGTATTAATTAACCAAAATATAGACTTTCCAACGATTACCAATCCTATTATTTAATCAATGTTTTGATCTTTCAAAGTACCGTGTACCCCCCTTATCGAGAACCTCTGCATTACAAACGAAATTTCCTAAAAATGTAGTATTCGTAAGAATCTTCAAATTTATATTGATTAACTAATATATAGAATATTTACATATACTAAATTGTTGAGTATAGAAATTTATAATAAAATTCCTTTACTTTTTGTTTCTAAAAATAATTTCTCTAAGTAGTTTAGTATTAAAGATTATTTTAGGAAACTAATTAATACAAAATTTGATATATATTTAATTTTATTATTAAGATTTAGGGTAGAGGCGAATTTTTTTTTTCATAGTTAACAAATAATCTTTACGCTAATAATTCAGTTTACAAAGGAAGAAAGTAAAGTCAAAGATTCAGGAGGGGGGAGTAGCGATTCTAAAAAATCCTTCCCCAAAAAAATTTTTAAATACCTATCCTGTTTGTTTATACATCACTTTTGAAGACTCAATCGCAAAAGCGTTTCTTATTGTCTTAATTATTTTACTACTAAATTTTATATTTATTTTGTCAATATATGTATGCCGTAGAAAAGGCTTGCTGGTCAGGGGGGGGGGGATAAAGATAAAGATTAAAGATAAAGATTTAATGTTTTTGAAATGTTTTTTGTTTTCAATTTTATAGAATATATATATATATATATATATATATATATATGATTGTTTAATATATAGAAGTCTAAAAAAAAAACTTACGAATAAGATAAATTCTACACACTACAAGAGGTTATGAAGAAAAACTCAAAATTCTAAATTCCCCCGAATTACATAAATGACCGCGCATAAATAAATAAACAAACAGCAATTGTTGTAGTCACTAGTTCTTTTTACACGAATTCTATTTAAGCGTAATTTTTAATGAACATATCTGTCGTGTAAAAAGAGGTTTAGTTGTATTTTTTTTTTTTTTTTTTTTTTAATTAATTAATTTCCCTGTCAAAAAATAATTTATCAATTATGAGATTTTTGGACTTGTAAAAAATATTTTATCACTATATAGAAATTTTAAAGAAAAAGGAAATTTGGGAAGTAGGCGTTGCCAGCTTTAATCCATTTAATTGCTCTAATTGCTCTCCTTATTTATATTTTGTGTAATATTGGGTATTTATAAAAAAAAGTTTGAGGAAATCGATAAAATATTGGTTAATTTTTGTTAACACCTGGATAAATAAATCAAAATTAATTTTTTAATTAATTTTTATATATTAGTCATCGGAGATTTATCAAAAAATTAATTAATAACTGATTAATATTTTTAGGGAGGGGAAAAAAGCTGATAAATAGAAAATTATATGCATGAATATATTCATCAAAACAATTTTAAATAACGAATAAAAATAAATTCTTAGTTATTGTTGGATTGTGAGGATGAAGCTAAATAAATGAAAATTTCATATTAGGTTTTTGAATATAATTGATATTGTAAAAAAAAAAAAATTGTTTAAAATGTTTTCGTTTTATTTATTTATATATAGGTATGTTAGAACAGGGCTGTCCAACGACACACAGTTGAAAATTTAATGTATTGTATTACAAATTTACTGGTTTTATAAAAAAAACTATTTTTAATTTGTTATAAAGAAAAAGAATGAAATTGTATTAATCTAATATAATTACATTGTTAAAAAATTGTTAGTATTTAAAATACAATATTTATTTATTTATTTATCAATTTTAAGTATAAATATAAACAAATAATGATAAAATTCTATTAATTTAATAAATCATATATTTATATTATTTCATAACGTACACGCTAGATATGACTTGATTTTTCAATATTCCAATTGTAAGGGTTACTTTATACGAAGCTTCAAATTTTTTGCCGCCCACCTCCTGTCCCGTATGAGTTTGACAAAGGACCAAGGTTTTTTAATCTTTATACAAACATTTTATTTTATTTTTGATATAAAATACTATTCGTCTACTCCATATATATTATTTTTCTGGAAATTTTTAAAATATTTCTTTTTTTTTTTATCTGGTAAATTTCAATTATTTAACGTTCAGCAGAAAGCCAAAAAAATACCAAGTGAAAAATTATTAATGGACAACTAATTATTAAAATGTTTAGTACATTTGAGGTTGGACTCAGATTCTTTCCAAAAAGCGAAAAATAAGATCGTAGAGAAGAGTCCGGGGGTTCAAGGGGCGAAAGTCCTACGAAAGTGGGCTGCACACTTTTTATTTATATTCCAAATTTTTCATCAAGCCTCCGTGCTCCGCCCGTTTTTTTTTATTTCGGTCGAATCTTTCTTATTCCGACTCTGAAATGAATAGTGAATTTGTTATATATAATCATTTATTTAATTAATTATTTATATTAGTTTATATCAACGTATAAAATGTATTTGTATACGTATATATCTATCAGTGATAGCCTCAATAAGGAGCCATTAATCTTGACTATGATTTATTTATTTATTTTTTAATGGTCTCAAAATAATCAGAGGTGACAAGACTTTTCTAAAACACGGATCCCAAGTCAAAAATTGACCCAGCTGAAGTAGTACTTCATTTTAAGTCCAAACTTGAAAATATCTCATAACTATCAATTTTAGCGAAAAATGTTTTTACTTTTTAGAGTCTAAATAGAAAAAAAAATTTCAATTCAAAATGATGCATAGAAAATTTTGAAAAAATATTTGGGTATTTTATTGCTAAAGTTAATAATTATGATATTATTTTGATGTTTCAGGTTTGAACTTTAAATGAAGTAATATTGGTTTATTGCTATAGTATTTGATCCTTGATTAAAAGCTTATATATATAAAATTTTGTTTTAAGTAGTCAAGTCGTTCGGATGGACTTATCTTTATAGTCTCATTAACACACACACACACACACACACACATAAACAAACAGACCAAAAGAGTCAATAAAATTTCTTGGAAATACTTATTTGTTTTCAGGCAATGGCTTAGCCAGGGTGTGAGTCCAGGGCTCCAAGTCACTTTCCAAATTCAATGTAATAATTTCAAAATGCCAGGGAGAAATACTACAGTCCTCTCTCTGCCCCTTCCTCTTCTCTTATAAAAATTCGAATTTTTTCTAATCTTAAATTTACTTCACATTGATTAGGAAAATTAAAAATATGATTATAACAATATGTAAAATAATATTAACACGAGCTTAAATAATGAATTAACAGAGCTTCGTTGTTTATTGTTGTCCAAAATGACCTCAACAAATTATACACAAAGCATCATTAATTTAATGTACAGCTCTATTATATCATTATTATTATTTATTATTATTATTATTATTATTATTATTATTATTATTATTATTATTATTATTATTATTATTATTATAATTGTAATAATTCACTCGCGTCGTTTTCAAATAATGCAAGACGATAAGAATTAATTTACTTAGAAATGAATAATTTTTTGTTAACTATTATAACATGAAATTTAATAAATATGTTTTTAGTACGAATTGTCCATTTAAGGTTTGCTCCAAGAATAATTTTCAACAGTTTGAAAAAAAAAAAATGAATAAAAATAAATGTAAGTAAAAAGGAAATTTTTCTCAAACAGATCAACTAGAATTTGCCAATGTATAAAAATTATTATATTGATCCATTATTGACGGCCAAAAAAGTATTGCGTTGGCAGTTATAAAATTATCCTTGGATTCTATAACCTGAGTTGGGTACTAGAGTATTAAAAGTACTGAAATTTGTTATTTATGATTTTCACTACTTCAGCGATCAATGTATTTTTAAACTCTATGTATTAGTACTAGAATTTCTTTAAGTACTGATACTGGTTATTACAATAAAATCAAAATTTGACAACTCTAAATTGGGAATTTTTTAAGAATCTAGGGGGAGGAGGGGGTGTTGGTGTAGTTGCATCCTTCTAAAAACTGGAACTTATTCACACTTTTTATAAAAAAATCTCTTTTTATTGTAAGTTTAGCCCCATTTGGGATTTAGGAAGTACTTGTTAAATTGACATCACTGCGGGGGGGGGGGGGGGTATCTAAGACAATCGGCTAAAGTATGATTAATTTAGAAAAATGATAACAGCCAAAGTATATTCTTATGATTCTTTATTAATCTTAATTACACTGGCGAATTATTTATTATATTTACCAAAAATTCTGATTTTCTTTTTATATATGTTTATTTTTATTCATATATTTTTTTTTTTTTTTTTTTTTTTTTTTTTTTATTTTATATTTTTTTTTTTTTTTTTTTTTTTTTTTTCTATTGAAATTAGAAATTTTTTTAAATTTTTGATCTTACTATCTGCAGGTCATTAAATCTCTCTCATTTTTTATCTATTTTCTAATTGAGACTTTTAATGGAGCATAAATTTGTTGGGCTCCAATTTTTTCTTTAGTATCATATTCTTACTAATACAGTAATTCTTGTTAAATACACCTTATCAAATATACAATTAATCACCGAGATATATTCAAGCAAACTAGATATCTGAGCTCAGTGGGGAAGTAGTTATAATTATACCTAATTAATATGATAATAAAATTTTTTCCTTGAATTGAATAATTTTTATATTATCTATTTTCATAAATATTTAATTTAATATTTTAACTTATCATTCGAAAAAATATCTCTATTATCAATTATTTTTAACCTTGAGATGTTTTTGAACATTTTTCTATCGATTTGGCTTTTTTTTTAGCAAGTTGAAAATGAGAAATTCGGTTGGGTCAATTTTTACTTTACTATCGTGTTATAAGAAGTCTCATAACATTCTTATTATCTATTTTTTTTTTTTAATTATTCTTCGGGATTAAGTCCTCTTATTCAAATAAAAATTTGAAACTATGCCTCTTCGTAAAGTTTTTTTTTTTTTTTTTTTTTTTATGAAAATGAAAGAGAATTCTAAAATAAATATTATGCATATGCAATTTTATAAATACTTGCATAAGCTAAAAATTTTTTATTTTTTCTCTTTTGAAAAAGAAAAATTATTTTAAGTTTTAATTAAAATAATATATTCGTCTACCTAGTCGTTCATAAAAAACGCAGAACTGCGTTATTAATAATTAAACGTCGTATTCAGTACTTTCAAACTTCGTACTTAAAATAGTTTTAAATTGGTTCTGGTATTTTCTTTAAATAGTAATGAAAAAGCACTACTGGTACTTCCAATTTGATTGATTTCAGGTACTTTTGGAAAGTATTAATAAATGTAATACTGCTAGTACAAATAAAATATTTTATACTGACTACTCCCCAGTGCTTTTATAAAGTATTGTTAACTTTTATTTTACTGATGTGGGTTTTAAAGAATCATCGATAATTTCGGCCATAAGTTAGATATACCTTATTCGCCTTGAACTTACAATTCGAAAGTCTACTTCCTTACACTCGACTAATAATTAAAAAAATACTTCAAAACATATAATTACAAATGAATATAATTAGCGTGTAACTTAACATATTAATAATTAATAAGATGATATCATTATTTATCAGTGATTAATATTACTTTTATTTACAAAAAAAGTGAAAAATATGCTTCTTATCTGTTGATAGCAAGCAAAAACCGATGGAAAATTTAGGGGGATAGGGAAAAGTCAAAAATATATTTTTCATATAATTTTTTTTGTTAAACCAAATTTTTCTAAAATTGTCTCACAAATTTTATTTCGGTCGCTTCTCTAAAATTAATCTAATTTTTTTTTTTACGAGTCTTGGTGACTTTAGAATCGTCTTGTCAAAATTTTTTTCCAGCCAATTGTTCTCCAAAAAAATTCCGTTATTTTTCATGCCTCGGCCCAACAATTTTTCATTTTAGAGTAGCCAGTTTAATGGAAATACCCAGTATTTTTTATTTGGAGTATTAAATAAAATTACTTTCCAAAATTATTTAATATTGTATTAGAAGTACTAAAGTATTATTTCAAGCTTTAAATGAATATTAATTTCTAGTAGTACTAGTAAAGTGCTCTTAAAGTCGCCTTCTCCAGCCAATTTTTCTCTATTTTGAAATTTTTAGTACTTAATTTTGTTTTATCACGTTTTATTTTTAAATTTATAATCCAACAAGTTCTAGTAATACGGTATTCATTCAACGGCGAAGGTAAATTTTCTTTGCTTAGAATTTCAATAATCATTTTTTTAATCCTTTTTTTTTTTTACAATTAATTTAATTTTTTTTCTTGTTCAAAATTTTGAACCTTCGCCCCGCCGTCATACTTCTATATTTAATCTATAAAAAGATCGAATTTTCATTAAGGAATTTAAAATTTAAAAAATGTGCATTTTTTTAATAGTTTAAACTTTATCGATAAAACTTCTTGTCAAATGAGACTATGAACACAATTTTTTTTTTATTAATCCTTTTATTTTTGAAATCATCAATGCGATTAAAATAATTTTTATCAGTGTTAATGTTATATAAAGATAAAATGATAAAAATGAATCAATAAATATTTCAAAACTAATTTTTTTTTAATGGATTTTTTTAAAAAGATTCATTCATTCATTAATATTAATAGTGAGCAGTTAAGTTTTTTTTTTTTTATTATTATTAGCTTTAACTTCTTATAGGATATTAAGAATTTTAACAATGGAAAAAATGAACAAGGATACTTAAAATTTATTTATTTAAATTATATTCTTCATCCGATATATGAACGCCCAAAATGAAAATTTACAAACTAGCCGTCTCAAAAAAATTTTTAATAACATGTCTAAATTCTTTCTAAATTTAATTAAAAAAGATCGAAATAAAAAAAAAATTATATATATATATTGGCCCCAAGTTCATATTTATTTAGGCCCTCTTTGAGATATAACGCGCAATATGAACGACCAACCTTTTTTTTTTTTTTTTATTTAATTCGTCTACCTAGCGGTTCTCATTGAAAGACAGGAAATTCTTTTTTGCTATTTTTCTTCAATTTTAATTACCAAGCAATTTTTTAAAGAGAATCAAGCAAAAGATCCAAAACAATAAAAAAAAAAAAAACTGTTACTAAAAAATTACTATTACTAGTTATCCTAATAAAAATATATATATAAGCAATGACACGGGGTATGATATGTTGGGGAAAATATCCTCTTCCAACTTTAAAAATAATAAATTAAGAAAAATATAAATACAAGCCATAGAGAGCCTCCCTGTAATTAAATGAAATAAGGTCAATAAATAAATTACATTTTCTGTAATATTCGAATCTCCTCAAGTATAATAATAGGGAAATGTAATTTTAAGTTTAAAAGAAATGATAAAAAATTTTGTATATTCTTTAGAATTTCTTTTAAACTAGCTAAAAATTACCAGCATGAACCTTTTAAAATAGAAATTTTCATAATTTTTTTTATTATTATTATTTAATATTATAAAACTTATTCAAAATTAAAGGAGCCATATTTAATGATCTTTATTCATATTGATATCAATTTATTCTTTATAAAAACCTTCCCCAAAAAAATACTCTGGCTACAGCTCTCAAGGCTCCAGAATGAGTAGCCGAAATGTAGTATTTAATACAAATAAGCCACAGATCAACCGAAAATGTAATTTATTTATTAATGATAGCAAATGTATAAGGTCCAATTCTAAAAAAAATGAAATACGATTTTTTCGGCTCTTTTAAAAATTTTTTCTACTTATGAAAATAAAAAAATTTAAAAAATAAAATAAAAAAAAATATAATAAAGTTTCATCTCGCAATAAGTCTTATTAATGATATAATCAGCTATAGGATGCAAACCTCCGCAATAAAGGTCAGAAACGCATAATTTTTGACTAGTTAGGTGAAAAAAGACACAAAAATTTTCACTATGTGAAGTAATCCATCTTAACTACGCCCTATGTATTCAAAAGGCCCCTCCGTAAAATTTGCTTCAGATCCATTAGTTAATGATATAGCTTAAAGAAAACCAGATAAAAATCTCGTTATAAGCTTATTAAAATCTACATTTATCAATCCTAATTAACTAAAAATTTATTCAATTAAAGGGTATTAAAACAGAGTTAACTCTGTAATAACTAAAGTTATTTTTAAATAAATAAAATGGGGTTAATAATATCTTTTCACATTCCTCTTAAATAATTGATAAGATAATAGATAAATAAACATATAAATAAATTTAAAAATTTTATAACAGAAGACTAGTAAGCCCTTTCGTTTGAAAGAAAAA
>JAAAKE020091166.1:0-13454 GCA_010014785.2 Anisolabis maritima | reverse complement strand
CTTACACAATCGATGTTTTACTCAGATCTCAGTTTTTGGTCGCCCACTCCTCCCTTTATCCACCACTGTCCCTATTTCCATAAATTTCCTGTGCCATGCACGAATTGAAGGACGTGATGGCGGATCTCTTCCATACTTAGTTTTGTAGTTTCGCTGAGTCTGCACATCCGATTTTGTCTCAATTAACCATGACACACATTGTGCCTTCTCTTGAGGAGTAGCCATTTTTAGGGTTTCATTTAACAGTACCCTTTCCACTAACAGAATATCTGAAACACAAAATTTCAATGTGATCACAAACTTTAATAAACACTGATTAAAATAAAACAAATCTGGTTAAGATATCTTATAAACTGACTTTCTACCCTCCTTCCACCCAGCTATTGGCCTGCTTGAAAATTCTCTATGGTTTAAAAAAAAATCCGCCCACGGGTTCCCAAGTTAAAGCGTCCCAAAATAAATTATGCTTTCTATACCCTCTTAAAAAAATTTAATTAACAATTTTTATGCTTTTTCATTTGCGTGATTTAACTCTATAAATATTTTATTATATTATTTCCAATTAATTATTGATTTTTCATAAGGAAAGACCGAGCTTAATTCACTATTCAATGCTTTTCAATAGGAAAATAGTGGATTTTCAAAAATTTTTTGAGTCTCCCTTTCCCACCCTTCCCGAAATGGGTATTTGGGGACCCGACTATTTTTCTTGGGCTCTGATTAATGTCCTCTATAAGTGTGAAAAATTTCATTTCAAAGTTCTATCGTGAAGTTACTCAAACAACTTGATAAACCGACAGTCCGCTATTATATTGTATATAGAGAGAAGATTTTATTATCTTTCATTTGAGCCCAAAAAGTTTGAAAATACAGATATCCAATTTCAAAAACAAAGTGTGATGAGAAAAACACCTAGGGACTAATGTTCGGGATTTTAAATAGGATCAGTAAGATGTTCATATTTGTAAAATCTCATCGAAATGAAAAAATACAAAGTATTTTTTTAGCGATTTTTCCGTGTAATGAATATATAAATTTAAAAATAATTAATTATGATACCTTTAACTGAATATCATTTGATTAAAATTAATACACATGCATTCAAAAAAATCGGCCCACCTCTGAATTTTCATTCTCAAATGAAATATTATTGAAAATGTAAAATATTCTATTTTCAAATACATTGTATTTCAAAGTAGACATTCAAATGCTTAATTTAACATTATATATGCTTTAATTTATATTGATTTGTTGACATTAAAAATGAAATTGATAAGACACCATTGTTCGCTCCCTAACACACACATTAGTTAATCAAATTTACAAATTTTAATATCAACCTTGGAAACGACAAATCCTTTTGCATATTATTAAAAATTTCAGAAATGGATATCATGCTAGAAGAAGCCACTCAAGCAATTGCCCTCCTTCAAAATGGACTGAGTTAGCGTGTTGTAGCATTTCTGATATCTCAATTTAAGACGATCAACGTTTAGAAGCGTATGCCAAAAGTATCAGGAGACCGGTGCCTTTGCTAGACAACTAGGATCAGAAAGAACTCGAGAAGACCTCGAGCGAGACGATTGCTTTGTGGTATCGACATCCTTCACATCCATCATCACCTCACTGGCTTTCAAGTATAGCAGCGGCTACATGATATCCGAATGGTGATTGTTAGCGATTGAACAGTGAGGTGAAGACTTCGAGAAGATACCCTGGCACCGCATTGACCTGCCCATGGGCTCCAAGTGACACCAGTTCATCGACAAGCGCGACTTTCCTTTGCATGGAAACACTTAAATTCGTCATTCAAACAATGAAGGACCGTTCTCTTCTCGGATGAGTGCAAAATTAATTCTTCATAGCGCAGGAGGGTATATCGAAGAGCGAGAGAACCTTATAACCAATCATGCATTGAAAAAAGGGTCGTATTTGGCGGCAGCTTGTGGACTGTTTGGGACGGTATTTTCCTTGAGAGAAAGACCAAGATTGTTTTCATTTCCGGGCCGGAACTAGGCAACTTGACTGCAACTCGTTACATCGAAGGGGAGCTGGAGGATCAGGTACTACCTTACGCTAGCTTTGTTGACGATGGTTTCATGTTGATGCATGACACTGCCCGGCCTCACGTAACAACAACAGTTCCCATCCACCTGCGTGACGTCAGTATCAGGACTATAGTTAACAAAGCTATCGTAAAGCATTACGTGATCCTCCAGCACTTCTTCGATGTAACGATTTACAGTCAAGTTGCCTAGTTTCGGCCCGGAAATGAAAACAATCTCAGTCTTTTCCTCAGGAGAACAACAATTATTGAAATTTATTTTTTTTTTTTCACTTTATCATTATTTTTCGTTTTATGATACTCAAAAATATCAGACCTTTATTTAGTATTTTTATGAACATTTATTATCAACAGCTTGAAAAGCACAATGTAAACTCTTTAGACACTTAGGTGTATATTTTTTTCAAGCCAAGCATTCATTTTTTTCATTACCATTTCTTTTTTTGAAATAAAAACTTATTTTTTTGCGTTATGCCTTATGAAACTGAAAATTTAGAGGTGGACCTTATTTTTTGCTCGCAAGTGTATTTTAATTAATATTATTTGAATTTTTTTATTTATATTAAATAATTGAATTAAAATTTTTTAATTTGTTTTTATTTCAGCATTCCATGAAGTTAGTGTCTATCCGAAAAAGGAGTTACCTTTTTTTATCTTATTTACTGCAGGTCTTTGCTCGTTTACTGCTCTTTTAGCTTTATTAACTCATCAATATCCAGAACCAATGGGAATTATGGCAAAATCTGTGAGTTCACTATGTTCAATTTACCCTTTTATTACTGGTTGGTTCTTAACCTTTTTTAATCTAATTCTCTATTTTAAATCACTTCCTAACTACATACAACAATTTCTGTTATTAAAAACAATAGAGTTCTTTTTAGTTTTGAAATTTTTCATCATAACAAATCTTTTATTAGATTTATTCATAATTATTGATTAAATTCTCATTTGTGGAACATTTTTCAGAAGAATAAATTCTAATTTAGAAATTATGAAAACGATTGATGATGGATGTTAAAATTTTCTTAAATCCAATAAACTTATAAAAAATAAAATCTCATACTTTGAAATAATTATGCTTTTTTTAATGCCTTCGAGATAGAGAAGAGTACCATTTTTATTTTTATTTTTATTTTTATTTTTATTTTTATTTTTATTTTTATATTAAAAAATCTTTTCATTTATTTTTTTCCAGATGTTGACATGGGTATCTCTCCCTTTCCATTATATTCTGGATAAAATAGAATCTCTATTACCTTCTAATTTATTACAACAATTATCTAGGATTTAATCATGGGATGGATCTATATTTTATAAAAAATCTCTTAATATTGTTAAGTTCTACATTCATATAAGATATGAATTAAATGGTTTTTCGATATTTTGAAAAAAAAAATTACAAACCTTTTTCTTCATTTTTTATTAATTATTAAAGGTTCGTATATGTTTATGTGCATATATTTATCTTTATTTATTTATTTTATTTTAAAAATAATTTATTTCATTCATATTATATTTTTGCACTTAATAATTTTCATTTTCATTTTTGCTTACTTTAAGATTATATTTTTTTTTTCTTGTATAATCTATAAATATTTAATTTTCTTCAAATTATTTCATCTACTTTTAATTATTTATTTTTATATTGTTAACATTAATATTTGTAATTTCATTTTAAATAATTTTATCATTTTTCGTCGTCTAACCATATATTTATAATAATTATAATTTAACAATTTTTTATTATCTAAATTGGTGATATTCAAATGTTCGTAAAATTATAAAAGAAGAAATTTAGACCACATTTGGCATATTTTAACTTAATTTCATTTAAAAATAGTCAATTGATTGTTGATTGTTAAAAAACAAATTTCTTCCAATTAAGGAGAAATAAATCTCATTTTAGTCAATCTTACCAACTAAGCTACTTTCAGTCACATTCTAATTATTTCTAAAAGTACTTCATTGTAAAAGAATAATTTTGAAAAAGACATAATCCAACAGCAGTTCTTAATCCTTGTATGGTGTGTGTCCTATATGATGGAGAGTTAGGAATAATGAGTAGAGAAAAACGTAAGGATTGCGAAGATTGAGGTACAGAAGATATGTCTGTAAATATAAATATATAATGTAGAATTATAAATCAATATATATAAGTGTATAAATATAAATATGAAATAGGTATAAATCTATATACACAAATATTTAATCACAAATATAAGTTCCAGCTTCTCCTACAAGATTTCAAGTTGCTCAATTAGGAACCTAAGAACAAGCCGGACTTTAGTTCTTGTACCCTCTGTCAACTTGTCCTAAAGCACATCTTTCGGAATTCTTCCATATTCTATGCGGCACATGTATCCACTTGAGGCGCCATTGAGACAGAAGTGCTTGCATTGTGAGTATGTTAGTCCTTCTCAAGAGCTCACAGTTAGAAATATGGTCTTGTCACTCCGAATACTGAAGAGATAAATGAAAGCCTATCTATCTGTTTCTTAAGATCCTTTTCAGAGTTAGCCAGAAAAAACTATATCGTCCGCAAAGAGGATTTTCTTGATGAGGAGGATTGTTCCTCTCTTTGTTCCTACCTTCAATCGAACTAGGTTGAAGAGGCCACCATCATTCCTCAGTGTGTAGGAATACGCCTACGTATGAATCCTTAAAGCCGGAAGAAAGTACAAGAGAAAAGAAAATGCCAGATGTTGGGGACACAACCCCCTTACAATTCAAATTCTTGAGAGAGGACTCATCAAAATGAATTATTGCTTTCATGTTTTCATGAGAGAAAGATATAAAAGAGTGGGTTGACAGCCAACTTTTTCGAGTATCTTCATAAGATCTCCTCAGCTAACATTGTCAAAATCATTTTTAAGTTCAATAAACTTGATATATATAGTGTTCTCGGTATTTTCCTTGCCTTAAAGCAAACATCATATCATTCTTGGAATGCCCTACACAAAAGCACAATGGGCTACAGCAGCGTTTCCCAAAGTGTGGGTCGCGACCCGGTACCGGGTGGCAGAAAAATTCAGCTGGGTCGCGGCAAAAATTGTAAAAACACAAAAAAATTTTGTGTATGAAATAAACAAACAAATAACTTGATTTTTATTAAAAAATAAAATTTGTTTTGTAAATAAATGTTTTTTTTTTCATAAGGTGGGTCGTGAAAAATTTTAAAATCTCGTACCGGGCCGCGGTCAAAAAAGTTTGTGTAACGCTGGGCTACAGGATAAATTCTATCAGTCAGTTTTTGCAGTCCCGAATGAGCTACAATGGCAAAGACTTTACCCACAATGCGTAATAACGAGATCCCTCTATACTTATTACAGTCACCTCGATCTCCTTTGTTTTTATACAAAGTGATAATGGTGCGATCTTACAAGCCACACGGCCCCCTCGCCAACATGAACAAAGTAATTTATTCGAGTACTGCCATGTTATATTTGACAATCTGGAGGAATTCCATCGTTGCCCTGAGGTTTGCCATTTTTCAGACAGTCAATAGTGTCACTAATCTCCTGTAATTTTGGAAAGGGAGTCTAGTTCATACAAAATCAGTAATTTTAGCTCTTGTATTGCTTACACACCGAGTTATCCGAAGAGTTCAGAGAATTTTTTTTTTTTTTTGGGATATGGAAGCATAAGGTCCAATTCTTATTCTGATCGAGTAGCTGCAAGGAGACATTTAGAGAATCGTCTCCGATTAGTCCCATACTCCATGGGTGGGACCTATACTCAAGACACGGACGAATCTGAGCCTTGTATAGGGTTAGAAGTTGGTGAGGGGAGAAATAATGCTTGGATCTAAAGAAGAAACCAAGCTTCCGAGCAGCAAATTTTGCGACCGCAGAAATATGTTCATTCAAGGAAAGATCCGAAGAAATCGTCACACCCTGAATAGAAAGAGAATTTCTGAATCGAGATTATTATGGCTGTAAGTGACGGATGGACATGTCGAATCTGCCAATCTGGAAATTAGGCAACATTGTGTTTTCTTGGAGATAAAATTGACGGGGTTACGGGATCCCCATTTCTCCACGGTCCCGAGGTCATCATTAATAAAAGACACAATATTCTGGCGGCTGAGGATAGAGGAATCTCCCTTCGATCTAATTGAATGCAAAGTATTATTGTCGGCAAAACAGTGAATGGGATTGGAAGTCATTGTCATGAGATCATTGATATACATAAGAAAGAGGGTGGGAAAAAGTACCCGACCTTCGGATAAGGCCCCACAGATTTATCTATCGCCAATTCCATAATGATTTTTTAAATTTGTTGGGGTCTAAACTGAATTTTTCCTATTGAACTACTTTTAGAACTATGGGTCGTAGGTCGCAATCCGATAGTGGAATTAGATGCAAAGGCTTGAGCCTTTTCGAATAATGTTTTAGCTTTTCCATTGGGCAAATTCAGAGGAGGAAATGAAGATGAGACGAAATTGCGGCGAACAGCCTTGGATAGGAACCAGAATTAACAACTTCCATTTGGACAGTTGATCGCATTTCTTTTGATCAAATGCCCTCTTCGCCATACTGATGGTTTTTTGGCAGAGATTCCTAGCCCTACGGACGCTATCGAACTCAGATGGATTTTGGTGTAGTTTCTATTTGGTGTAGTCTTTTTGGCACGGATGGCCATTTCACATTCGGCAATAAACCAGGGTTTGGAATTTTTCCCTTCTGGACGATTTTGAAGGGTATGAATAATTCCATTCCCATGATGATAATCTCAGTGATACAATGCGCAGCCTGTGAAGCATCCTTATTTTGGAAACAGTAATCACCCCAAGGGAACAACGAATAGAAGATATGAAATTTCTTCCAATGGGCGTAGCGGAAATGCCGAATTCTTCGGGGGAGGGGAATATATTTTAGGATATTTGTAGAGTATGATTTGGATATTAGGGTAACAAGGCAGAGGTCTGAATTCCTTAGGGGAGAGGTTACTTTGAAAATGTAAGAGATTGGATTGGAGGTAATGAATAAGTCGAGGAGATGAGAAGTGTGAGCAGGATTGTCAGAAATTCGGGTGGGTTCACCAATGACTTGGGTGAGATCACAAGAATCACAAAATTTTTTTGCTGTCCTTCCTGCAGCATCTGTGGTCCCTGAAAATTTCAACCAATTCTTATGGTGGACATTGAAGTCTCCCAAAAACGAAATTTCATGGGACGGATAGTTGGTTTAGCTGGAATTGACACATTCATTAAGATGGTCGAAGAGATTAGTGAAGTTGGTAGCATTTGGAGAGCGATATATACAACATTCTTTCCAGCAGATCTTAACTTAAGCTCTCTTAGCATCACTAAGAGGCTGGTGGTCGGTACGATGAAGCCCATATCCATCACTGAAGATTTTGGACATTTGCCAAGAGTTTTGACATTGGCACTTCTTTTATAGATGTTTAATGTTGTTCCAAAATGTGGAAGCATTATCATCGTTTCCCAATTCATCCAATAAATTTTTTAATGATGCAACAAATCTCGCGTCGCTGGAACGGAAAAGCTGGTTGTATTGATAAGAGTGGGCGCAGCTTGTTTCGAGTAGAATCTTCTAGCTGGTTGAAGAGAGATCTTACTAACAACCAAAGAGTGGCTTTTCTAGCTCTTTTTAAAATTTCTCTTTTTTCTCGAGAGCCGAAGAATGTCTAGGCGCATAGACACTGAAGGTATTTACTACACCGCATTCCAACATGAATTTGAGAGAAAGAAGTTTCTTTCAGATCCACCAAGAAGAAATTCGATCTTATTGTCTTTCTCACATCGAAGCCTAAGCCATCTATTTATTCCCTGAGATGATGTTTTAGAATTAGGCCTTTCCAGAAAAATGTATATTCCTTTTACTTGATGGTTCCTCTGTTGAAGAATCGAGTTTCTTGGAGTGCTGCATTTTCAATGGTGAGACGTTTAAGTTCATTATTGACTATGGTAGTTTTCCTAGAAGACATAGTTGGGTAAATTCGTTAAGGTATTAGTGTCCTTACATCCCAATTAGCAAAATGCAGAGTCCCTGTTTTAATGTAAATAGCTTCCTCTTATTCTAATATGAAGACCGAGGAATGGAGTATCAGGGTCTTTCTTTAGGCTTTAGTCCAAAGAATGTAAGCACTACATTTGAGATTGTAGTGGCTATAGAAGGTGGCGTACGCAAATGGAGGCACATATTGGTTTTACAGGGATTTCGCTCCTATATGGAACGGCTTGGGATTTCTTGAGAGAGACTTCCCCAGGACTTATACCGAATAGATGGGGAGTTTTACAAACTGATGCATTTTTATGCCGGAATCAGCACAGCAGGGAAGGGTTATACTTATTATTTTCAGAGATATTGGGGTTCCATTTCAGCTCAAACCTTACTATTTAAGATAATGAAAATATCTGTCCACATACATTTTCAAAAATACCCTGCTTTATTCGCATTTTTTCTGGGCACATTTGAGATTTTTACTATTTTTTGTCAAAACAGAAATCTTTTCATATTTGAATACCATCAACCTTATATTATATTTAAATTGTGTTCTCTGATCTCTTTGTTAGGGATTAAGGGAATTAAAGATGAAATAATTTGTATATTTCTTTAAAATATTTTTTATTTAATTAAAATAAAAAAACATTACTTGGAACAAAATAATTTTTCCTCAATAATGACGATTAACTATATCATTTACCACCTATAAGTACCACACCAAAAGTACACAAGCGGAATGATTCGTTTCTTCATATGAGATTATTATTCAATCTTAATTTAAAAAATAGCAAAATTCCTTAAATTTTTTCAATTTATTAAACTTGGTTTTTTTTTCTATTGTATATAGGGCATATAATATGACTAGAGTCTACCTCAACGATAAATACTTAATTTAAGAATTTTCGCTATACTTTGAGACCTTAAAAGGATAGGGTTAATGCTACAACTCTAGTCCTCTCCCGTCCCCCTTTCGACGGCTGTTCTTATGACGAAAAGAAACATTGTGTTTGTATGCTTTTGGGTGAATCAGATGATATGTATAATTGTAAATTGATAAATACTCTCTGTACTTCCTGTACAAGAATTGAAAAATTAAAAATTATTTTTACTAAATTCAAATTATAAATAATATAATTAAAATTTTATTTAAACTTCTATAATAATTATATTAATAAAGAAAGTCATATTAAAACTGAAATTTTTCAGTATAAAAAAATGGGAGAATTCTTTAGAACTTATTAAAAAAATTGTATACTTCTTATATTTCAAATATTGAATAACTTTTTGAAATTTATAAATAATGCTTATTGACATTTTGAGATAAAAAAAGTTGGTCGAAATCCAGCCTAAATATTATTTTTAAAAATACATTTCTAATCTAAAATTACACCTTATCTATTATTTTATTAAAGTTTATCATATTTTATTTTCTATTACTCTGAGGTTTTATATAACAAAAATTTTTCCTTCAAAATATCGAATAATTTTAAACTCATTATTTGGCTTGCATTTTTTTAAAATAAATGATAAGCATTTAATAAATATTAATCAATATTTATCCCTTACAAAAACAATATACATAAAAATTTTGTTTTTATACCAGATATTTAATAAAGATCTCGATAGACAATAATAAAATTATCTTGTTATTTGAAAAATTATTAAAATTTTTCTTCCTTTTTTCCTATATCCTACTTTTTAATATGAAATTACTAGTTAAAGAAATTTTATATATACATATACCTTTTCCCATTAGTAAAATATAGATGACATCTCTATGATTACCGAGAATTTTTGGTTTTAAAAAAGGAAATTTATAAAATAAAATTTTTTAAGTATTTACAAAATTTATTCAAAAATGCACCAAAAAATTTCCACCATATTTTAGTGTTTTTTTAATCTTTGATTTTTAATTTTTAATAGAGTTCTAAAATTGTTTTCCTTTAATTTTTAGTGATTTTAAAGGGGAAAGTTTGAAAAATTTTTCTAATAAAAAAATAAAATATAATCTTCCATCAAAATAATACATATTGGTTTATCTTTTAATTTAATTATTATGTGGAGATGTCAGAACAGTAAAAGATCAAGTCCTCTTAATTTAAAACAGGGATCGAGACTCGAAGTTTTTTGTGAATATTTTTAAAGTTTTGCAATAAAAAAAATACATCACAATGAAATTAATCATTTATTATTTTATCGAAAATATAAAATTATATATAATGGTTTAAAATATAAAAGTTAGGTCATTTTGAAAATGAAAAATTGAACTTAATCTATTTAACATCGAAAAAAAATTATTTTATGTTTCCCTTGTCTTTTTTTTTATTCCTAATGGCTGATTTTGTAATTTGTATTTTAGATAGATATATAAGACAAATCTATAACGACTTTTTTCTTTGACTCCGTTATTGCTTGTCTTTGTGGATAGAACACATTATTATATATTAAGCATCATTCTGCCGCGACCGGTTTTCATTAAATTTATTTTATTGAATTTTGAAGCTCCATATGTCTCTTTAAAGTCGACATCGGTTTGAATGGGATTCTTTTTTGAATTTCTCACTATATCCACCTGATCTTTGAGGTGAGAAAATATTGAGTTTTTCACTTGCATTTTGTATTAAGTCAAAATAGGATTCGCTCGGTAAATATGAATGATCTAAAAATTATAAGGTCAATAATTTCTACTCCCATTAATAGATCTTGTATCAATTCTAAAAATCGAATAAATTTATAAAAATTCCAAATACTTGAGAAATTTAATCTATTTTTTGTATTATTGTCACTACAAATATATTCAGAACCACTAGAAATGTTAACTGAGTCATAAAAATTATCCATATTTTTAACAAAATACCAATAATACACAACAACTTCACAAAGATTTGACAAGTCAAAAGTATGGTTTTAAACCATTTCACTTCTAAACTATCTAAATATAACTGTCATCTAATCAAAAGATATCGTATTAATATTTAGACATAAATGAATTAAAAAATGAATTAAAAAACTATATATTAAGTGTTTTCTAAAGTTAATTTCGTTAAAAAAAAAAATGAAATTTTTTCATCACTATTCTGACACCTTCATATACGCAGGGTCATAAGCAGGATTTCATTTTTTTTTTTGGAGGGGGGGAAAGGGGTCCAGCTCGGATTTTTTTAACCATACATTTTTTATAATGTGTATAAGTTAATGTGAAAAATAGTGAAAAAAATAACAATCAATTCAGGCCCCTCTATTTACAATTTTAAAAACAAAAATCAAAAATGCTAATACAGTACATACTTTACATTTCAAGACATGATTTCATGGAGGCACTGACTTGTTTCATTGTGAAAAAATTTACTCTGAATAATATTTTAATTGATTGTGTTATATTTGAGTTTTTTGCCAAATATTAAATTAATATTTAAACTTCCTTTTTAAAGTCGATAATAAAACTTTTATAAATTAAAAGTAGAAATCGCGTTAAATCTTATCAAGGGGTGATCTGGTTGAGAGGAGGGATTGCCATTGACCCTTCAGGAATCTATTCTTGAAACCATTAAAGACTCTCTAGATATTATCAATCAAGAATCTTCAACCATGGGCAGTAATTATTCATCATGATCATGAAGATAAAATCTCCAGCCCAAGATTAAAAATACTTATGTAAACGATAATTTATCTACCAATCCTAAAATAAATTCCACTGTATCTCAAACAAATACAAATGATTCTCCTAGTAATTCTAACTCTAATTTATTTAGTAAAAAATCCTTAAATAATCGTTAGCGATCTCAGGACCTTCTCACTATAAATTGTGTCTTATAATATATGACTTGATGAAAAGGAAACTATTGAGAAATAAAATTGTTTATATTTATCATAAATTTGTTTTAATAAATAATATCCGTTTTAATAGAGTCAAAATAATTTTAAACGTTTAAGATAAACGAGTGTGAGATGAATGTTTTGACTCGGCCGGGGTGCTTTGGTGTAACGGCAGCAAGTGGATAGTCCCTGGTTCAAGTCCGGGAGAAACCAAATTTTCCCATTCAAAACAATCATCTTGCACTCATTTATCTTAAACAATATGTTGACTTTTAGTCTTGGGACATTGTTTTGAAAATCAACACCTTTTTATAAATAAACTCCTCTTAGTCTTAGTAATAGTTTTAAATGGCTAACGTAGAATCAAATACTTTGTTAGAAAATGAAATTTCGTCCTATAAGTGTATTTGTTTTATTCCCAATTATTTGTTAGTTAATCAAAATATTATTAAAAATGTTCTTCTTCACTTCTTTGAGGAAAAAAGGAATTGTTCAGTATGCTGAAGCTGACTTTAAGAAAGTATGTAGAGACTCAAATAAGTTTTCAGTTAAAAGAGCTTAAGGATAAAAGTGTTCCCACTCTCTTGGCCATAATTTCTTTCAGGACTCAATCCCTACCTTTCGAAATCAAGATCCTAGGAATGAGTGATATGAAAGGTAGAAATCAGAGTCGGCTCAAGAGCCTTTGGCGCCCTCTCTCCCAATTAAAAACAAAATAAAATATGCAAATTATTTATTAAGTACAATATTATACATACAATTCAATATTTACATTGAGAGATTTTTTTTTAAGAAATAAAATAATAAAAATTTTAAATCTAATATTTTATCTTCAAATTTTGAAAAAACAGGTTTTTTAAAAATTGCATGTTAAATGGCAGAAACCCACATTAAAATGTAAAATTTTAAAAATTTTTAAGAGTCAAATTTGAGTCGGGAATGAATGAGAATATCAGGACATTTAATGAAAAGTGGTGAGTTTGTTCATTGCATTTTTCGGAAAAACATTTAAATATTTTAGGTAATCCGGTGAAAAGAAACGGTGTTCCTGATATCCTTATTCAACCACTCGTTATTTTGTCTATGTTTTTAATGTAGGGCAAGAAAATGTAAAAACTTTTACAGAAAGCTCAGATGTTACAGATGAAAATTTGGTGACAAGTTCTGAAACTTGAGCAACTTCATCTTTTGAAAATACTATGAGTAAAAAATTGCTTTTGTTTGTTTATTAAAAGAATTAGTTTAATTTATTTAGATTATTTAGAACTTTTTTCTCAATGAGGATTATATTGAAAAATAATTTTTTATTTTATTTGTGCAATTTTTTATTTTTTAATAAAGTTATATTTTTTCTAGCATAAATTTCTTTTATTTACAATATCCTTTAAATTCATTCTTTCACTTTATTATTATTTGATAAATTAATTTTTATAAAAAAGATATTAATATAACAAACATATCTCATATAAATGTATAGGTAAATATTTATATGTTTTGGAAGGTTTCCGCGGTAGGTTGTATTTGGGGTAATGTTTTCCCGGGTTGGCCCGCGTTGATTGTTGAGATTAACTCGACGTTTCGGCTCTCCTTTTGGAGCCATTTTC
>JAAAKE020091155.1:0-20738 GCA_010014785.2 Anisolabis maritima | reverse complement strand
CTTTTGATATGCTAATAGAGTCAGCTATCACACGAACCTTCAATCGTTTAAAACGAGATCTCTGTCATCTCTCTATTACTTACCTCACTTTTCAGACCACCCTCGTATGATTGACCCAAAATGACCCCGGGCCCGCCATTTTTGAGATTTCAATATTTTTATATTCATGATGCGAATATATTCGACATAAGAGCTATTCATTGCAAAACGCCATGACGAATATATACAACATAATCGCTTAAGGGATTAAAGTACAAGTAATTGGGCTAAGTTTGATTATATTGTTTGTTAAATCGAGTTTAGAATTTGGTAAAAATTGCAAATCTAAAAAGTGATTTTGGGGCCCATTCTGCCTGTTCGCGACATAACAAAATTTTATTTTAATCTCAATACTTAATACTTTAACACTGAAAATCAAGAGGATATTAAATATCTTTGTCCCTGGAGCAGAGATTGCCTCTTTACTTAATTATTCATAATAAATCATTTTTTGTCCAAACTAATATTATATCTGACCGTTTCAGTGAGAGTCGAAGCCAATTTTTCTCAAGAAATCTCTGTTAAATAATGTAATCTTGTGCATTTCGGGGGGGGAGAAGGGTGCGAGTCTCTTGATTCGTCCCTTCTGGAATGGGGTTTTATATATATATATAAATTTGTAATATAATATTGATGATAGTTTTTGAACTGTAAGTGAGAAAAATTCAGCGTCTTATGAGAAAGATATTTTTTTTTGTATACAAAGATGCCTTGTAACTATTTTTTCCTCTTATCAGCCACCTTTTCCCTCCCTACTCTGCATGATCTCAAAACTCAAAGTGTTAGGAAAAAAATAAATAAAAATAAACATTTAAAATCAGCAACTCTCAAAGAATCGAATGGACCCATTTACACCTCTTTATGATATTTCACTATGGAAGTACTATCTTGAAAATCAGTATTTTTGGAGAAATAATCTTATTTAAAATTGATTGAAAACATCAAAATATTAATTAATTTTTATAAAAATTTAAGAATCTTTTGACGGGATAAGAAATTTACTTTTCAAAAAAAAAAGTTTTTTTGCACGACTAATAGTCAATTATGCATAGTCTATACGACTGAAAGGTCGGAGACTCCAGAGATATGTTAAAAAATGAGAAGAAAAGTTATTGTAGAATAAAGTATTTAAAAATTATTTATAATAGGAAGGGTGGAATTGTAATTATACTATAAGCAGACAAATATTTAAAGGTGATTAACGTTTGGGATAGATCCGTCATGAAATGACAGTATAATTTATCTCTCTCTCTTGCCTGTTAATTGTCATCAGTAAAATAGCGTTTTTTTTAAATGGACCTAGGCTGAAAGAAGACCCAATTGAAATATTTATGACCCAAGTTTAAATAAAGATTCATTTCAACACATGTCCATATTCCAAGAATACTCTTTTGAAGATGGTTGATTTTGCCTCACCATATTTAAAAATTGTAAATTTTGGTCAAGTTACCCATTAATTATAATTTGCTTTATTTATTCTTCCTATCTATTTTATTTTTTATATTTTAGATAAAAGATTAAATTAATAAAATAACTCACTATTGGTAGAGGATTTTCCTGAAGCAGTATTAGGGTTTCCAACTAAAGGAGAATTTTGAAAAAGATAAACTCCAACTGGCTTTGTTGGCGAAGTTTTCGTCTTTGAGACCTTAAAATTAAAAAAGAAAAATTAAAATAATATTTTATTTTAAAATAAAAATTTTTTGAAAACGCACAGTGACTACTGTTTTGTCAGATGTGCTTATTGCGATAACCTGGAGTTTATTCTTAGGAAACATCTGAAGTACATCAACTTCAGGGTCGTCAATGAGCGCTAAAATCATTGCGTGAGCTTGTTTGGTTGCATCACCTGATCCCCTGGAAAAAAGCAAAATAAAATTAAATGAAGTAAATCAAAGAGAGAATTATATCTGACAGCAATTCTAGTATCCCAATTAGAATATGATGTATTGAGAATTGTGATAAATAAGTAACATAAAGAAAAATAAAATAATCAAATAGGGAGAAACAAATGTTATCAGTTATTTTGCATAAAATTTAATTATCAAATGTTTGTGATTTATTTATATGTAAATTATATATTTCAATAGGTACGAAGTCGGGCTATTATTGTAGGGGGCTCAGCCCTTGGACAACTTAATTTTTACGTTAAATTTCTTATTCAAATGCCTCCTTTCATTTTAACATAAGAATAATCTAACATGATATGTAAGATGTCCCCGGCTCCAAAGCAAAAAATTTGACCTGACATTTTAGTCGTTTTTTTACTTTCTTTTACCTATATATATATATTATAAAGTATTGCGATCGCAAAAAAAAAAAATCGATGTCGATATTTCAACGGAAATACACGTTTTGAGGTCCCCTGAGTAAAAATCTGGTGTAAAGGCCGCACATCACACAATTTCTCTTACCTAAGCTAAGAAAATTGTTTGATGTCCTGTCACACAAGATTTTGACCAAGTAGGTCTGAGACTAAATTGACCAAAAAAACCAAGGTGATGATGAGAGATCATCAAAAGTTTAACTAGTCGGATATTCAATAGAGAACAAAGTTGTAAGGTTGTATTTCTGTTTAATTATTTTCTCTGATGTGATAAGAAAAAGAATAGAGATGACCAGAGAGCAATGATTCCTCTAAAAAGAATGTGGAAAAACTAACACTGAATATTATGAAAACACTCGTTTCTATGTTATGAATGGTGCTGAGTCCCGGATGTTTTAAAAAATCAATAGAAGTTTCGAAATGTGATATTGGCAAAAACTATTAAAAATATCTTAGATGGTTCGATGCACTAATGTCTCTATCCTAAAATAACTTTAGATAACCTAAAGATTAACTACGAAAGTATATGACTAGATTTTGAGATATTTTGGGTATATAATGCAGAGAAAAAGGCCTAGAAAAAATTATTGTTGAAGGCAAAGTTCAAGAGCCAAGATAAAGATGAAGTGAAGTTCACCTTCCAGGTGGGTCGACCAAATGGGAATAATATAGTAATGGGAATATAATAGTAGATAGATATTTATTTTAATAAAGAAATTATTATTTTTTTTTTTTCAAAAATATTATTGACTAAATTGAATATCTATTGACTAATTGAATATCTATTAACTTTCGAAAATAGTCAAGGTCGGGACCCATTGATAATGAAATAACAAATCAGTTCTGAAAATAAATTTAATAGATTGTCATCGATTTCTATTTAAATAATCGATTCTGAAAGAATCTACGTTTCTCTGCTATTCGATTGTTTAAAACAATTGATTATTTTTTTACCACAACCCTTAGTCAGCACATCTTACTTATGAGACAGTTCTACTGAAGAGAGAGAGAGATAGTTTAAATTAATCTTATCTCTCAGGATTGAAAGCGAATCACTCACTGACCATTGGGTCATATCACAGAGCATTTCTTCTATGAAAAAATTTTTTTTAATAGAGGCATATATACAGAGCTTAAAATTCTAAACAAGAGGAATATTACGAGATATTTACAAAGAAATCGGAAAGTAACGAGAAACTTTTGAAAAACTGTTTGTAATAATAATTTGGCAAAATTGAAATAACTAAGGGTAGATTTAAGGGGCCACAACTGCAAAGGGTGGAGGGAGGGGTTGAGATCAAAAAAAAGCAGTCGGGGAGAAAAAATCAAAACAAATCTGCGAAAAATTTGTTTGAACAAAAGAAAAAAAATGTTCAAAAATTTGATGTTAAAACTTCGAAATCCCAAAAGAATAAGCCAATGGATACACCCCCCTCCCCTCACTGAAAGTAAGCTATCAGAGAAAAAATAAATTTAATGCAAATCATACTTAATAGTAATTGTGCGATCCCCTTGTCCTTTGCTTTGCTTTTCGACTTCGATATGAGCACCTGTTGCTGCTCTTATGGCGTTGATGTTACTCCCGCCTCTTCCGATTACACGGCTTATAGCGTGTAATGGCACCATCACTTTTTTGGATCTAAAGGGAGAATTCAGATACCTAGACAATAAATGAGATTTTATAGATAAAAATTATATATATAACTACGAACCCTTTGAAGAAAAATTTTTTGAAGCTAATATCATTTTCCAAGTTATTTTTATTACAGATTATGTTAGTTATAAATAAGGTTAAATTAATTTTTTAATTTTTAGTCTTTAAAGAGTTCGCTTTATATATTAGGTTGGTCCTTATTATTCTAAGTTGTAATTCTTAAGTCCTTTACTTCTTAAATGGCTCCTTTTAATAAAAAAATATTGCGTGTAAAATTTGAGCCCTTTCAGACAATGGATAAGGTGCCGAGAGAGTTCTCAATGTTAGGTATATGTTAATATTCCTAGGTCTATCTCCATTTGCTTATGGAATGTTTTCTTGTCAATATTTATATATTATCAATATATTCTATTGAAACCAGAAAGTATTGTTTAAAATATATTTCATAGTAAAAACAATATTTATACTAAATAATAAAAAGACAAAAACAAATATAAGCTAAAAGACGTAACATATAGTTTGACAAACCCCATTTGAAATCTTATTAGTCCATCGTCCTAGAATTCAAACATTCAGCTACATTTTTATATTTTTATTGTAATTAGGTATCTGAGTTCGTGTCATTCCATCTTCCGAGAGTAAAATTAAAATCTGTTCACTGTGTTTATAATAGGTAAAGAATATAAATTTTGAAGAGGATTTAATCTTCATTAAAACCAATTTGAAATTCATTTCGAAATAAATATAGACACACATACACTAGTGGCCCTTGAGTGTTTGCCGCCTATCTCCACAGTATACAGACAGATATAATCCATAGCAAAGTGAATGTGTGAATTTGGGGGGGAATAATAAGATTTTAAAAGGGCTCGCCCTACTTTAAATAGTGAAGGGAGATTTAGAACAAGCAAGCCGCCTTCGGTGGGACGTGCGCCTAGCCAGGCTACCTTTGCCCTTCTGGGCCCCTCTTTTATATCTAATCTCATCAATTGGGACCTTCTGTTTGATGGGATTAAAGTTATTGTGTAACTTGATCATTTGGAAAGAAGTGTGCTTCATATTTTATATTAAGATTACCGACTCGAGACTGGTGTTAATTATATCTGAAAACATCCTAGGAAAAATCTCTACTAAATGAAAAAAATCTAATTCAAATCCCTCCTCTGGTGACCGAATTCTTCGGTATTCAAGTAGTTAGTCTAACCCAGTGGTGCCCAATCCGTAGCTCATGAGCAAAATATTGCTAACGTACCTTTTCAATGTGACTATTCAGATGTGCGTATTCAGATTCATCACAATTATTAAAAATAAAATGATAATATTTATGTATATGGCTCTGCCATATCCAGAGCTGCCATCTATACACCTCATAACAATTTTTTTTTAAATCTTTCTCGTCCTTAAGACGCTATAGTAGATATCGTCAGCCTCAAATAATTTTTCACGTCAATTTGTGTAGACCGCTACGAGTTTTTGAAATTCCAAAAACTCAATTGCAGTAAAGTCAGGCTAGCTAGTGAAGAATGTCAACTATTTTACTTCCCGCGGTAGTAATACTTCAAAGGTTCATCCACACACAAAACTGGTTTTTCAACAATGAAGTTTTTTAAATAAAAGTTTAGATCTAGAATAATAAATGAATATCTGAATGATTATATGACTCTTGCTGTACTAGAGAACAACCAACTGGCCGTAGAGATATAATTTTAGTCTTCATATTGATATTGATGAGTTTTGTTTGTCCTGTATTGTATTTAATTTGTAGTCTTCTAATAGTAGCAATAAACAGTAGTAGTCTAATATTATTGCATTTTCTTTTAAATGTAATAGCTATTTTCCTATGTGTGGGTATCCTAAAATTTTTAAATTCATAATTTTTAGGACAAAATTTCATTTATTTATTTATTTATAATTTGCTCGCGATAGATTAAAGGTTGGGCACCACTGGTCTAACCAATATCAAATATAATCGTTTACATACTTGGGAAAAATTTCTACATATTAAAAAAAAAAATTCAATGAAAATCCGTCGAAATGATTTTTAGTTCATACGTTTCATACAGCCTTTGGCGACCCTGCGCCAGTGCTTGATGACTTGACGGACAATATAATTAATTAATTAATTTTTTTCTTTATTTATCTTTGTGTACTTTTTATTTAAATGTATTTAATAAAATGATATTTATTTAAATAAACAACAATATAAGCTATAAATAACCTAATAATAAAAAAAAGCATTAAAAATATTCAAGTTTCCCACTTAGGAGCTATCGTTTCTAAAGCTTTGACTCCATTTTTTTGATAAATTTTAATAAACCTTTTAGAGATTCTATTCTATTTTTGATGTTCTATCTTTCATAGAATCTTCAATAATTTAAAAATAATTATAAAAAATTTCAAAGTTCTAGCTGCACGAAAAATTACTTAAAATTCCGTAACGAAATGACATTACTAGTAGCTATTAATATAGATATATAATTGTTAATCTCAAAACTATCTTGAAACATTCTGTGATTTTTGTTATTCATCGTATATGATATAAAACTCATGAAGATAAAAACAGTTAGAAGTGGGACATCCAATGGTTATTTGGGTAATTTACTTTGTTATTCTTGTTATTAAAGCCACCAACATCGATGATACAAAAATAGCAATTGTCAATATTTATGGTTATTTGTTTCTCTCCTATCCATAGAGATGGTGAACAGAATTGATTTTTTCTTGCAATAACTCTTATTTCTAAATTTTTTAACAAAAGCTCTACAAACTTTGTGTGGGAACACATTTTTGTCTTGATTCTCAATCTTTAAATTCTGCTGTTTTTATGAAAACATCGATCTTATCAACGAGTGTAATAGAGCCCGATAAGCCTTCCATATTACAACCCTCTCTCAAGTAAATGTTTTCCTTGTCTGGAGAGAATCATTTTACAGGCATAAATTTTTTTATGAAAATGAACCAATATAATGTTAAAGGTATAAAGAAAATTAAAATTTTTCACTCATATATATGGGCAAGGACCACCTAAACATTATATATATTAGATAGTTAAAATAGTAAAAAATTTTCCATTATTTTTTAATTTTTACAATTTGAATTTGAAATAACAGCAAACAAATTTCTTCAAGTTAAATATAAAACAATTTGTTCTGAGTTTCAAATATTAATTGGGGGCTCCTTGGAGGAGTCGGTAGTGTTGCCGTTCTGCACAGGAGATCAGAATTTGCATCCATGACATGATCGGATTTTTTCAATAAATAAAAATATATATTATATTGTAAACAAATTCTCAAGTATACCGTGGATTGGAACATTGGATCCCCAGGATTTTCTGTGACAGCCCATCCTATAGAGGGGATGTAAAGAAGGATTCCCTCTGGACACTCTACGCATAGAATAGACTACACGCCGTGTGGAGTGAGTCCCTCCTCAAACTAGGAATGAAAAGGACCGGGTGGAATTAGATATAGGAGTAGTGAGCTAGCTAGAAATGAATATAGGAGGAGTTAGAATTAGGAAATAAAGTAACTTCACGGGGTACGGTTACGGCCAGAGATCACCTGGGATTGAGGTGTGTCTCTGTGCATGAAAGCACTCGGGTAAATAAAAGAAAAACTCTGATTAGTCCTAATGAAAAAAAATTCTATTTTTTAATTATACATATATAAAAATTAATGGAAAACTTTTGTATTTTCTCTTAGCAATATTGTTAAATTAAAATTTCCTAAATACTTTCAAATTTTAATACTAAAATAATTTGAATGGAAATTTATCTATATGAAATTAAAATAAATATTTGAAAATGAGGTTTTAAAAATAATTCACCCAAAAAAGTAAATTGAGATTAGTCAAGGGGTGGAAATAATGTGGAAAATTACTATAGAAATAAAATCTTATAATTAACTAAAATCAAAAAGAAATATTTGATCATAGATAATATGTTTTACTCATATACGAGTATATTATATAGACCCTTATACATCAATTCCAAATGATTTGAACGGCACAGTCACTAATATTTTTATTAAATGCTTATTTAACTGCTATGTCTGTCTGTCTGAATAACATCTTGTTTAAATTGAAATTAAATTTTGTATCAAGGCTCAATTTCGATGACCACACAATATAGTAAAAGAAAATAGACATTTTAGAGGAATACTTCATTTGAAGTTCAAACGAGAAAAAACAAAATATCTCTATAACAATTAATTAATCCCTTTATACAAAATTTTTCTATTCCTCATTTTGAAAAACTTTTGTTTGAAAAAAATTTTATATCTTTTATAAAAAATTTATTTAAAGGGAAATAAAAAATCCATAAAGTCCATGTTAGGATTACAACTTCTCTAGTAGCCCAAGAGCTCCGAAAAAATTTGGTTTTGTTGAAAAAAAAAAAAATAATAAATAGGAGTGAAAAGTATAGATTTTATTTAAAAGGTATTAAATTGAGTAAATAACTTTTTATAAAAGTGTGGGCGGTCATTCAAACTTAAAATATCATTAATTGGAAATAAAATAAAATATTCCATTAGTATCCACATTTTATATTGTTATTTTCCTCTTTTTGGTGCCTTTTAAATAAAAGCGTATTTTTTTTCTTCTAACATTTTCAAAAGAATCTATGACCAATTATGAATTCATATATGGAGAAAATATAAAGAAAGCGAAAAATAGAAATTAATAACATGCTTTGACAAAACAAATTTACACTTACGTTTCTAGGTCCCTACAAATTTTTTCCTCTTTTATGTTTTCTATTCTTTTGGGTAATCTAAAAATGTGTAAAAGCAATTTCTGTTAGTTTATTTAAACATAAATCGATTTTAATTGCTTTATTTTTATTCTCGCTTCAAGCATATGCATTGATATAACAAATTAATTGAATTTTTTAAAAATCTGATCATTTTTTAAATAATTTAAAAATTGCTTAATTTTTATTTCTTAATCTAAATTTTAAAAAATTTAGTTAAAAAATTTATGTAATATACGTACTTTCTAACAACTTCTTTCCAACCGTCCTCTCTTTTTCCGCCTTGTTTAGTACAGTTGATATTTTTTCCAATAATTGAATTTGAAATAGTATCATCGGAAAAATGATTTCTGTAAGAATATTAAACAAATTTTTGTTTACAATAAATAGGTTTTAAACAATTCAATAGCAAAACTTACTGGTAAGTTTTTTTGCCTTTAGGTACATAAATTTCATTTCCTGTAGCTTCAAAATCTTCTCGTTCTGCTGGATGAGGTCTTGAAGCTTCAAAGATTAAATGTTTTGATTTCCGATCAATGGAAGTTCTAGATTGAGATTTTGATATTTCCAAATTCAATAAGGCATTGGAGGAGGAATCATTAGACCAACGTTCTTTAGAATCTAACTCTTTCATCTTACCTAAAAAAAGGAAATCAATATATTATAATTTCAATTGGATAAAATATTTATTATATTAAATATAAATTTTTTTAAAGAAAAACAAATTACAGACCAATATTGTTTTTGAAAATTAGATGTAGAGCTGTACTAGTGTTGCTATTGGATGTGGAAGGTACCACAGAGGCATTGACAGCTGAATTAGAGGCCAAGCTCAATAAGGAGCCAGAACCTGAAGGGGTAGTGGTTAAAGTGGTTTCTGAGGTAGCTGCAAGGGAGGAAATTTGCGTATTAGAAGATCCTCCAGAGGATGAAGATAACGTAAAAGAGGATGAATGGGCAGTTGTGGTATAAATATTATTTCCTGAAAGCAGTGACGTTGATGAGGTCGTTGTGGAAGGTGTAGCTATAGGCGATCCTTCTTTTTCATCCTTTACGCCTGGATGAAGTAAAGATAATTTAGGATTTTCATTTCTAATTTTAATATAATTAAATTGATCAAATATATTTACCTTCTAATTCATCATTCACTTCTATGTCATCTTCATCGTCTTCTTCATCATCGGATTTTTTATCACCTTGTTCATTCTCATGAAATAATATTTCATTTCTCTTATTCTCTTCAGTTAATTTCCTTTTTTCTTCTTTTTTTTCTAGTTTTTTCTTTTTCTTTCTTTCTCGTCTGCGAGCAGCTGCTGCTTTCTTTGATTCTTCTCTAGTCTTTTCCATGTCCAATTCTTCTAATAAAATACTAGCATTCTTATTTGCTTTGGCAGCCTGTTGGTCTTTAGCAGCTCGGATTATTTTTACGCATTCCTGACATTTTTCAAGTAAATCCTATAATAATAAATATGAATTTAAAGAATAAAAATAATAGATCCTAGTTTAATAAAAAAAAACCTTGTAACTGACTTTGTCATTGACAGTTGAAATAAACCTTGTCATTTCTTGATCACTAGGGAATTGTGTAACATGGTTTACCATCCATTTAACTACTTTGGTATGGCCTTTTCTAAAGGCAGCCATTAAACATGACACCTAAAAAGATAATGTATAAGTAAAACACCAAATAAATGTTTAAATAAATGATAGTTTGTCATACTTTACGATTGTCCTGTGAATCTATGTCAGCGGCAGCGTTAAAAAGAAGTTCTACAACGGGAAGGTGACCTCCATTGGCAGCAAGCCATAACGGGGAATTACCCTTTTTATTTTTCACCTCCACTTGAGCACCCCTAATAATAAAAAAAAAACTTCTTTTAAATATTAATTATCTTATTACTAAATACCTATAAAGATTATCCTTTGTGGACATTTAAAAATTGAGCTAGAGATTTCGTTCAAATTTGGAAATTATCAAAAACTAATAAATCCTAATCAAATATATTTTATTTCAAATAATGTGTTTAAATCTTTTATTTGCTGTTGTCCTTAAATGATGGGTCATAAAATAAGAACAAAAGTGAAGAGGGATACACACATATAATGATTTAGCATGAGTACGAAGGGTCACCTACTTAAAAAAGCACTTAAACTAATTCTTTTCAGTGAAGTTAGATCTCCAGATTTAATGGATAATATCTAAATAAATGGTAATATAAGAAATTTCATAAAAATAAAAGAAGTGAAGAACTAGTCAGAATAGAAAAAAGTTAGATATGAGAAAAGATTACCTTGAAAGTAAAAGTTCTACAAATCGGCAATGGCCTTTATCAGCAGCAATTGTGAGAGCTGTATCTCTTGATGAAGGCACAGGCGGGGCATTAACATCAGCGCCCTTATCAAGGAGTACTCTCCCAACCTCTACATATCCTCCACTTGCAGCTTCCATTAAAGGAGTTAATCCAGTCTTGGCTCTATGTTCCACGTTGGCCTTTCTATCTAACAAAAGACTTACTACTTCGTGTCTGCCTTGAAAACAGGCTAACGTCAAAGCAGTGTTTCGGTTCGTCTCAATTTGTGCATTAATATCGCTACCCATATCTAGAAGTAGTTTTACAGCGGCTGCAAACAGACATTTCATTTATTTAAAAAATTCAATTATGTTTAAATGTTTTTTAAATAATATTTAATAAAACGTATTTTATAGAAAATATATTAAAAAATTAAAAAAAAAAAAAACTCTTTAATTTAATAAATAGTTAAAGAGGAAAATAAGTATTTTTGAATAACATATTTGTTTATATATTTACTGCTCATACTTAGTGGATATATGGCGGCAACCACGAGTTATCCAAAATAAGACTGGTCTTTTTTTCTTCTAGTCATTTCTTCTTTTCTTATTTCAGACGTAAGTTCGATCTGTTCTTTTTCTCAACTGCTTCCTCTCTCTCAGAAGGAGCCATTACTGAGAGAGATGAATAAATTTTTTACAAGTGGTTGGTGGATTTGAATCTGGTTTGCCTCCATTTCAGGGTTCCCTCAACTAATCGCGTCCTTATTATGTATATGTTCGTAAGTATGTTTATAAGCAAATTTATGTATAATATATTATATGTAATTTAGAGTTTTATTATTATTTTTATTATTTATATTAGGCTTATTTTTCATATTTGTAGACTTTCAAATTGTAAAAATAAAACAAATTGTATTAAACAAATTTTAATTAATATAATATATACTCAACACTCATTTCTTTGTATCTCTCCAGGATCTTAAAAGAAAATAATATAGCCTGTAATTGTCAAATTTCTTATATGCATTATATATAGGAGAAACTGGGGTAATGTGGCCTATTCTTAAAATTATAAAAGATTATCAAGCAGAATATATTCCTAAAAATTACCTGCCTTTAAAGAACCGGTTCCTGGAAATACAGGATGCACCCCCCTTTATTAGAAAAACTATGTATAAACTCTAGCTGCATTTGTTATGTTTCATTATGTTGAAGGATAATTGAGAGTTGACAATTATAGTCCTTAAAATTGTAAAAGTCGTGTGTGACAGTATCATGCTTTTCCTATTTCTCGGATTTAGATCTAAAGTTCATAAATTTTAAAAGTGATGTATCTTTTACTGAAATGCTCTTTTATAGGAATGGAGTCAACTAAGCAGTAGACTAATGGGAACCCTTGGTGTGACAGTGTTTTTCTTCATGTGATATAAAGGAGACAAAATTAACTGACAGAGATTAGTAGCAAGGTGTTTTAAATTTTTTTAGAAGCTGTGATAAGAATAAATTGTTCAAGTAATTTTGACTACACTTGCCTATATCTTCTCAGGTTAGGGGTGAGATTAAGTTCAAAGATAAATATCAATGTATTTTTCTTTATTTTCAGATTTTTTCTTATTTATTGGTACTCAAAGCGACGTTTCGGTCGACTACGTGACCATCCTCAACGCTGAGGTTATGTACTTTTCCTGCCTAATCCGGAAAGCAAGAAGCAAGTTCTCTATATCTTAAAAATAAATTTCTTGATGGGTGGGTGAATTCACCTCAAAAAAATATTGTTAAACTGATCTGATCCACTCATGAGAGAATACAAGTGGTAATAAGATCCGAAGATGGAAATAGGCGCTTCTAAAATAGTCTCTTTTTCTTTAAAAAATTAGATTTTATAGTATCAATTCCAAAAAATCCTTCAAGAAGATGGCACATTATGAAAAACCTGCCATTAGAAATTTTTTGAAAATAAAAATTTAAAATGATTATATGATTTAAATCTAATTAAAAAAATTATATTTAAAAGAATTCCAAAGAATTTTATAAATGTTTTTTCTTTGCTCTAAGATAAATATTACCATTGGAATAAAATAAAATAATCAAAAATTAAAAAATTCTTAAAAATATGGATAAGGAAAAAAAATTATAAAACAAATTTTTAAATAAGTAGATTTAAAAATGTAATTATGTAAAAATTATAAATACCTGTATGTCCATTCATAGCAGCAAGCATAAGTGGTGAAATACCAAGTTTACTTCCAGTCCGGGAATTGATTTCAGCTCCATGAGCAAGAAGTAATTTTATAATATTAACATAACCTCCTGAAGCAGCCAAACTGAGAGGCGTATAGTCGGAAACGTTTCGATGTTCTTTATTAGCTCCTCTGGTCAAAAGCAATTCCACGACCTTTAAATGAAATGAAATTAATTAATATTTAAAATAATATATATATAAAATAGCAAATTAATATTTAAACGTAATTTTTATTGTATTTTTTTTCTTAATGTCATATAATATCTCTAGTACGCATGTGGTTGTGTGAGTGAAAAACATATATCCTCCTACATCGTCACACACATTTGTATAAGCCTGAATGCTAGCTTGCAATTTGTAAATTCAGAGATTAAAAATTAATCTATTTTTAAAATATTTTTTGTTAATAACCTGAAATGAAATAGTTGAATGGGTTACCATATATTATCATAATGACTCAACCATAGTTGATAGATAAAAATTAAATTAAATAATATTTAATAATTGATATATCGGGTTGAGGAAAAACAAATCAATTATTTTTTTGTTTGTTTCAAGGCTTTATTTAACATAGTTGTTCGATTTGGGTCAAATATGCACCGTTTTGTTCTACAATTCGTTGCATTTTAAAGGTAATTTCATGATACTTCTTTCATAGAAGACCTGGTCCTTATTGGCAAAAAACTTGACTAAGCGATTTTCACAATCTTCTCTTGAGGACATTTTATTATCTTTTGTAATGACAAAAAAAGATGGTAATCGCTTAATAAGGTGGATGAATCAAAACTTCCCAACCAAGCTCCCAGAGTTTCAGGCGAGTCACTATAGACGTATGAGGCCTGGCGTTGTCCTGATAGAACACAACTCCTCTCCTATTGGCCAATTTTGGTCGCCTCTGATCGATCGCTAGCTTCAAACGGTTCAATTGTTAACAGTAGAAGTCCGAATTTAGTGTTTGGCCATATGGAAGCAGCTCATAGTGGATGATTTCCAGGCCCACCAAACACACAGCAAAACCTTCCTGGCCGTTAATCCTGGTTTGGCCATCGTTTGAGGCGTTTCGCCGCGCTTTGACCACGATCGTTTTCGCACAATATTGTCCTATGTAACCCATTTATCATCCCCACTCATCATCCATTTCAGAAATGGTTCGATTTGGTTTTTTGGCCAAGGCTTTGCAGATGGAAATTAAGTCAATCATGTTTTTTTGAGTCAATTCGTGTGGCACCCAAACATCGAGCTTATTTTTCAATGCAGTTAAGCAAATGATTTAAAACTGTATTGTGGTCGATCTTCAGCTCCTGGGCGATACTACGACCGCAAATATGCCGGTCTACTTCGATCATTTCCATGATTTTATCGATATTTTCGACGACGGGCCTACCTGTGCGAAGTGAATCTTTAACATCAAAATTACCATAACGGAATCGACCAAACCAAAATTGCCCGTGATTGGTTGTGACAGTATCGGGACCATAAACACCATTCACAATTTCAGCTGCCTGCTTGCATTTTCACCTTTATCGAAGCAAAATTGTAAAATATTCCGAATTTTCTCTTTGTTGACGTCCATCTTTTACGCGCTAAATCTCTGCTGAATCGATCAATCATAAAACTGTTAAAGGATTTTTTTAGTACGGAATGTCACTTTTCCAACGAGAATAAGTATGAACCTATGCGATCAATACATCACGAGATATATATCACTAGAGCCATCTAGCAAAAAAATAATGGATTTATTTTTCTCCAACCTATTATATTGGGTGTTCAAATAAGTTTTGAGGGTTTTTTTGTAACTTTGAAGCTTTATTCAGAGAAATTGAAAGAAAGTATTTTATTCAAAGTATTGTCCATCGTTAGCTACGACTTTTTCCCATCTTTCAGGTTTAAAAAATTCCTCGTCTTTTGATGTGATCCAAAAACCGACCCAATTTTCCCATATGCTTCACACAGCAATCGATGTCCATCAGCTGCATTTTTCTTCAAATTAAAACAAAAAGTGCTTCCCACAAATTTTGTTTTGTTGGTACAAAGGTTGACATGGTTTGAGCACAAAGAAAGTTTGTTGTTTACACTTCAGCGAAATAAAACAGACTGATTTTTAGAGGGAAATGATGACGCTTTAACATGAATATAGTTACAAGATTCTCCTCAAGATAGGATTTAATACTAGTAAAGCCATCTCATGTAAATCCCCCAAAACTTATTTGTACACCCAATATATATATATATATGTTCTGGAAGGTTTCCGCGGTTGGTCGTATGTGGAATAATGTTTTCATGGGTTGGTCCGCGCTGATTGTTGAGATTAACTCGACCTTTCTGCTCTCCTTTTGGAGCCATTTTCAAGAGTTTTGTGTTAGGAAGTGATGGTGGAGGTGGTTTGTTTTTATTTTCGGGGTTGCAATCTTGCTAGTCCCCAAGTTTGGTCGGTGGATGTGGATGTGGTGGTGGTTTGGATTTCGCTCTGAGGTCTAGCTAGGGCGGGCTTGGTTGGGTGTTGTGTTGTTAGTGTTTTGTTTGGGTTGACTTCGAGGCCTCAATCTGTCTACGCCTCGAGTCGTTGTGTGTGTGGATGTTTCCGAGGCTTTTGTTTGTCTCTGTGTTCTGGGTAGTGGTTGTTTGGGTTGTTTTTTAGGAAGTGTTTGGTTGGATGGTGTGGTGACGGTTGTCGCGTTGGTTGGTACGGCTCGGATGCGGGGCCTTATCTGCCTACTCCCGGGTCGGTGTTGCTTGGTCCCTCGTTCGAGAACACAGAGACAAACACAAGCCTCGGAAATATCCACACACACAACGACTCGAGGAGTAGGAAGATTGAGCCCTCGAAGTCAACCCAAACAAAACACTAAACTCAACACCCAACCAAGCCCGCCCTAGCTAGACCTCAGAGCGAAATCCAAACCACCACCACATCCACATCCACATCCACCAACCAAACTTGGGGACTAGCAAGATTGCGACCCCGAAAACAAAAACAAACCATCTCCACCATCACTTCTTAACACAATACTCTTGAAAATGGCTCCAAAAGGAAAGCCGAAACGTCGAGTTAATCTCAACAATCAACGCGGAGCAACCCGGAAAAACATTATTCCATATATATATATATATATATATATATATCAATTGGAATCTAAATCCACCTGATTGCTACGTCAAAACAAACTTTAAGTAATATAAATATAAAACTACTTTTTTTAAATATTTGTTAAATTTTTATATCAATTGGTAATTAAGATTACGCGCAACGCACATCTTTCTTCGTGTTTTCATCTGTTAGTCTATTGCAATTCTTCGATAGATAGGTAGTTCCAAATGCCACATTCCCAGATGTTTCAGGTTGGGAAATTTATCATCTGGTAAAGTGGTTCTGAACCTTTTCTACTGATTAAACCCCATGGGTTTCCAAAAATATCAAATTTTTATTTTATGTGGAGGGAAAAAAATAAATTCTTGATCATAACGCCTTTTCCTGGAGAATCTTATCGATCCCCTAGTTAAGAACAACGGATCTAGTAGAACTAGTCCACTCTTCCTTTGTCCCCATGACCTCACGCGACTGGAACAATCGTCCTGCCATTATTTCCCCCAAAATTTAAAATTTAACTGAAGGACTATTAATTCCACTTGTATGCGCTAATTGTATATATCAACGTCAAATCGACCTGAGAATGCTTGGAAAACTTTCCTAAAAATGTATATGTAGCACACACACACACTTAGGAAGCGTCACAAAAAATTCAAGTGAAAGACATGGTACTAAAATATGCTGTTTTATAAATTTATTGCACTAGAGAGAGTGAAATTTAGCCAGCGGACAGGCAGGAGGTCATAAAATTTCGAGAAAGGATAAGAAAAATATCTAACAGAAGGCCAGATCCAAAAAAAAATACCTAAAAAAAAATGTTAGATAAAATTTGGAGAGGGGAGAGGCAATACACAAATAAAAAATCTAAGCAGGAATAAATAACTAAAAATTGTATATAACTTTCTTAAGATGTAGAGGAAGACGGGTGTTTTCCAACGTTTTTATCTTCATTTATCTGACAAAATTATTAGCTTAAACAACAATTATTATTTTTATAAAATAAAAATGTTTCCCATTAAAAAATAACTTTTTTTAAAATTATAAAATACTTCTATTTCATTTTCAAAATTATTTGATATTTTCAAAGGACAAAGGAAGGAGGTCAACAGAAAATAATTTTTTTTTCTAAGAAATGAAAGAATAAATTTACCTCGTATCGTCCACCAGAACAGGCAAGAGAAAGTGGAGTATCTTTAGTCCTCTCGGATTGAGCTTCAATATCAGCTCCATGATTTAATAGTATTTCTACTACTTTTTCATGCCCTGCTGTTGCAGCAAGGATAAGCGGTGTAAAACCTTTTTTATCACGATGCTCTGGAAAGATAAATAACTTAAATAATATTTTAAAAATTTACAATAGTTTAAGCAAGTTTTCCCAAGATTCAAAATTTTACAATCAAATGTCGACATTTATTATTTTTATTTTATTTTTACAATAATAAATAAAATAAACAAGGTTTTAGGTCTTTTATCGTGTTATTTTATTACTATTTACTACGTTCCGAATATTACTTCTGCAGTCGTCATCAGCAACATCATATTACAAATTAGAAATGCTACAACTCATCATAAACACAGTGAGAAAAGCTGGGAAAATTAGTTCCATCCTGAGAAACCAATTTCCCTATCATTCTCACGGGGTGTATGATGAGTTGTAGCATTTCTAATTTGTGATATGATGTGGCTGATGACGAATGCAGAAGTAGTAGTCGAAACGTTGTAAATAGTAATAAAATAACACGATAAAAGACCTAAAACCTTGTTTATTTGTGTAAAAAGAAAATAAAAATAAAACATGTTAACAAATTGACAAATCTAAGTATAAATTTATTATTTATATTTATTTAAATTTATATATAATATCAATTTATTAGAATTAATAAAAGATAAATTTGTCTCCTATTTTTTTTTTTCAAATTTATAAGTTTTATTTAAAATATAAGATATAGATCAATTTTTGGACAATTATAATTATAATTTAATTATATGCTTATTTGGTGATCTGCTTGTAAACAAAAATATCATATTTTCATTCGACGCCTCATTGGTGACTGTGGAGAATAATATCTCATATACGAGTAGAAGTAGAAGTAGAAGGGCATGTTCAAACAAAAATAAAAAGTCTGTATATGCTTTTTGATCTCAGACTATGTATATATATACCCATCAAAAGCATTTGGACAACCTGTATGTTTTGTTTCGCTTTAATTGACAATTAGAAGAAGATCTACAAGGAATCTGAAATTATTATCATGTTTGATCTATTATTAAATTTGGTATTTTCGAATTTTCTCTAATTCTTCTAATTATCCATTAAGACAAAATAAAAGATACATTTTGTCCAATTACTTTAGAGAAGAATAGTATATATCTATACAATATTATAATACAAAGGTTGCTTCTAATGAAAATTCTTTATCTTTCAAAAAAGGATTATAACAAAAGTAACGTAAAATTTAATTTTGAATAACATTTTTATGGACAACTTTATGAAATATATATATATAAAAATTGAACAACTTCAAAAACTACAAAAGCAAAGAACTCTTCAGAGGCTTTCTATACTATAACGAAAATATATATTTTATGTGTTTTTAATTAGTTTAAGTTTAATTGATATATAAAATTGAAAAAAAAAATAATAAATTAGGAGTGGCCTCCCCCGACTTTCTAGTATACGCATATATATAAACAATTATTTTTAGAAAACGTTTCAGTACCATTTCCAGTTGTCGGAAGTGGACAAAAAAATTCGAAAAATGGTATTTTCAGTGAGGTCCAAAACGTCTAGAACAATCAAAATCACGAGATCGAATTTTTGGACGATTACAATACTATACCTATAGAAAATTTACGAGAAAGTAAAAACTAAAAAAGTACTAGTACCGAATGGCCGGTTTTTGATTATGATCAAAACCTTGTTGTCATATACTCATGTTAGTTTAAGTTTTATGTTTAAAATTGCATCGTTCTAAGATTTGTAGTTTTGCCTATATTTTAGGTTCAGACACACAAATACATACACATAGACTATTGCCTAAAAATGATATTTTGTACATTACCTTGTGTAGGTTAAAGTAAAAATTTTGTTATAAATTTGCTTTTATTTTATTGATGAATTTTTCTAACTGTGACTTCCGGATAAGAGAGAAGCCAAAAGCATGTATTTAAAAAATGTATACAAAAATTAATAAATCGGAATTTAGTGGATATGTAGATATTAATCAATCTTTCTAAAGGTGTAATACGAGTAAATGTTTTTTGATTTTTGAGTTTTCACTTATTCCACTTGACTCTCCTACTCTCACTGGAGATAATCAAAGTAATACATTAAGTGCTTTTTTCTAATTTAAAAAAATACATGTATTGCTGCTTCACCCGGCCGAGGGGAGTTTTGACCATCTCCTAAAGCCAAAGAAAATAACAAAAACGTGAAATAAAAAAACCCTAATGAATAGTTCAGACAAAAATTAGTATTTATCTCATCCATAAATTTTTAAAATTTAAAATAGTAGATTTTTAAATAATTTGAAGGGAAAACTCGTTTATTTAAAAAAAAATTCCAATTAACCTGTTAATAAAAGTTCACGTGAGAAGAGAGAACAGTCTAGCTATTATAGCGAAAGACGATTCGCAATTGAGGACTGTCGAAAAGAATGAACATTATTAAGCACACGAAAATTAGAGATTTCTTCAAACCTTTCTAGTTTTAAAGCCTTGAGGCTTCATAATTTTTTTACTTTCTCGTATACGTAGTAGAGGGAAAGTATTCCATTTTTCGAATATCTGTGTGTCTTTGGGTATGTTAACACGAAATCCAAATCACTTTAATGAGGATCAACCAAATTTTACATATGTGCAAAATCATAGTTCTCTAACAACTTTTGGGCTATTTCCGGCAACCGGAAGTGGTACTTTACCTTAAGTGTTTTTCTAAAAATGATAACTCAAATATATTCACGGAGACGAGTAAAATGGCGTATAGATACATTATATCAATGTCAACTGTTAAAATTTGGTATACTTATCAACCGAAGTAGACCCCTATATATATCTATGAGAAAGTCGAGGGAGGCCGGAGGCGGTTTTTTTTAATCTCTAAGAGATTGGCATTTCCTCGTTGAGTTTACCTGCTTCCTTCTTTTATGACGAGTCTCAGATCTTGTTTGGCATTTACACATTTTATTTCAATAATAATAATATTTCAATATTCAAACGATCAAAAATACATAATTTTAGACAAAAATTTCGTTATTAAGTTACACTCCCCAAAACAATTGTAATTTTATATTTTTATAATAAATTCAATTTTTTTAAAATATCATTCAATTTTGTTCATTTAAATA
>JAAAKE020091144.1:0-20742 GCA_010014785.2 Anisolabis maritima | reverse complement strand
TTGAAATATAAAAAAATTATTACTATAAAAACTGTTTGCCACGCCCCTTCTTACTTTTTCTTTCCTTCTATAAAACAACCCCCCCCCCCCCCCCCCCCCTCTCTTTTTAGTTTATTAGCTTACCTATAGTTTTATATGGTTTCTTAAGACTTAAATTTATTTATTTTTATAATCTCCACGTTTAACTTATTTGTTCTTTTTTATTTTTTATTAAATTTATTTAGGATTTTTATAAATGTACTTGATTTTTCTTAAAATAAATCAATCCCATTCAAAAGTAGTGATTCTTGCTAGTCAGAGTGAATTCATTCTCCACTCCCCAATAATTTTTCACTTGAGTTAGAAACATGCTTTTCATCTGATTAATTTAACAAATCAAATTAGTGTTTTTACATTTCCCTGATTGAATCCATATATTTGCTCATTTCAAATAAACACGCTTCTTATTTTTCTTTTCTGACTCGTTCTCAACGGAGTATTAATTCAAATCTTTGGGATTATAAAATCGTTGGTTGTAAAGCGTCTCTCTGGCAAAAGGCATTAACGTCAACGTTTTCCTTACACCTTTTGTTGTCGGATTAAGAAAAAGCAAGCAAGGGAGAAAAGAGCATCTGTCTCGATTTCTCATCAGCGTATTAACGAATGTACTGGTCCACGGTTAATCCATTAAGTTCTTCGGGCGTTTTCGCACCTGTTGCTGAAACTCCAAGGCGGTTCCATGTTCATAAGCCACCGAGCCGTGTGTGATGTTGGCGTTTTTTTTTTATTATATATGCAAAAGACCACTTTCTCGTTATCATCCCCACCTGTTGTACCACACGTTAATGTCTCAAAGTGGGGTTAACATGGCAGTCACGTGATATTGGGCTGGGCCGCGCCCCGGGGGAGTGGTAATATACTAGCCCCCGTGCTGGCCTTTTTCAAATATTAATATTTGATCGGATACAATATTCAAGGGCCACTTAGACTTGGGCGGTATAAAAAAAAAAGAAGAGGCAGGATAGGTTGTAGGTAAGGAAAACGATTGGCTGACGGCTTGAGTCTTCGGGCCAATCCTGTAGAAGCTTGGGCGCGTCTTATACTTGGCCTTGCCTATAGTTGGGGCCCCCCAGCCACGCCCCAAAACACGCATACTCATATTTTAGTATACGACCTGCCGGAGACTTGCATCATTTTCCTTTGGATCATAATTAAAACTCAAGAGGTAATTGCTTCATTTTGTTCAAGAGCTCTTTAAAATAAAAAAAAATGTCGTCAATTCAATTATATTGTTGTCCATTGTGTGGAGCTGAGGGCCGCAGGTGATGGTTGCATTAGGGATGGTGCCCTCTGCTGCTAATTCTGTTCCGATTACTACCCCTCCCTCCATGCACATTACCTTGATGAGGCGCATTACCATATTGGGCTCCAACTTTTTATCATAATTACGTTTTGAAATATGCTCATTTAGTATTGATTTTCAAAATAAACCAGCTGTATGATAAAACAAAAGTATTAAGTGAAATCACCAACTTTTTTTTTATTTTATTATTAGTATTATTTATTTTTTCCATTTGTTATTGATTGATCGGTTTTTAATCGGCGATTAATTGGTCATATGATTAATCATAGTTGACCAGTGGTGCGTCAGAGAGGTCTGGGATGCTAATGAGACACACGCGTCCAAAGACCGACGACGAGTATAGTCTCGAAACCCGCGTGATTAATAGCGGTCGCCATGTTGCCCAGCCGTTTTGTCAAAATCGATTAGTTGAAACAAGATTAATTGCCCGTTTAATGGGTGGGAGTTGGTGGTTGAGGGAAACCACCCACACCGCCCCGTCGAGTTTTGGGATGGGTTTTCGGTGGCGTAAACCAGCCTTAAGACTGAGTTACGACTCCCTAGGCGCACCGCCAGTCCCCACCCAAGCCGAGAAACGAAACCAAACGCAAAAGAATATCCCAGTAAAAATGCGATGGCGTTTTTATGTCCCACTCACACAGAGAAAACACCGGATTCCAGGGATGCGAGGAAGCCTAATTAATTTGGAAACACCCTTCTCTGGACACTTTACGATCCGGTGATCCATTCTTGACGGAGAAACAATTTATACATATATATTCACACACAACACTTTTGCAAAAAATGCTGTGCATTAAACATGCGAAGGTATGAAGAGTAGTATATATAGGGGAGTTGGTGAGTAAACTCGAGCGCGCCCCATTTCGCCTTTCAAAAAATTCCGTATTGCGAGATGGAGGCAAATTTACAAGTGCACTTAGCGAAGAGGAGAAGCAGCCCAGCAGCGTCGATTTATTGAATCTTAACATGAAATCATTTTTTTTTTTGGGTTCGAAACAATTATAAATTAAACAATGTTCCCTGATCTCGGGTCGAGTAAATAAATGATATCGGATTGAATCGTATGGATGGAGAAAAAGGGCAGTAATCCCCTTGAGAATTGAACGCAGGCGCCTCTGACCAATCACAGGAATTATTTTAATGCGTACATTGGTAGTAGTGTGTAGTGTATATATATCCTGGGTGGTGCAAGATGTTGTCTCGGGGTCAAGACGTGAGGACAGCAAAAGGGTCCGAATAGTTTTCCCTCAGGAGGGCTGTTTATTCCCCGGATAGTGTCCTCCTTGGATCTCATGCATAACTGAACATGGTCAGCAAAACATAGAAGCACGTTCATTTATTCACCGATGGCGTTTTCAGCCAATGACTAATTCACACGTGGCCGTTGGCGGACAAATTGATTCTTCAAACCCTCCGCTCTTTTTTTCGATCTTCTCTCTTTTCTCTCCCCTTATAATATGAGAGAAAAAGACGAAAAACTATTACACGAAAATAATATTTGAGCCAGTGAAATATAACAGGCGTGTTGATTTATTCGGGCAGCACGGATGGCGAATCATTCGCACCATAAACTTTGGCTTGGCAGATGGGAAGGAGAAGGTGGGTGTATATATGTAAGGGTAAGAGGAAGGGGGTGTTGGTTAAAAACGGCGCCGGCCTTTGGGCACCTGTTTTTCACCAAGAGAAAATTGGATCTCAAGATCCTTATCTAAAGTACATACAATTTTAAATAATTGATTTTTTTATAATGAATTCCAAGTGGGAAAAGCGAACGTTATCCGATTGGAGGTGTCAACCGTGTAAACAAGGTAGGGTTTGGGGACATTGTCATCGGCTGCGATGGTGATAACGCCTTCAACACTCGTAAACACATCATGCACGAGGATTCCCATTAGCAATAAAGAGTTGTTTTTTTTTTTTTTTTTTTTTTTGAAAAAATGCGAGCTATGCATTCACATCCGTTTTAATACGTGACACCATCATCTGATGGACTTGATTACTGACTATAACGAGGTGTATCAATCAATACTTGAAATGCATATATGGATTTCAATTCTTGTTTTGGTAACAAAATACCGAGGAATGGAATCATACAATTGTGTAGATCAATTTCATCAAAATTTTATTGTTATATTTAAATGAAAGCGCGACAATATATAGCAGAAGGGTAAAAGAGATGGAATTATAGCTATATATGAAACAAATAGATATATCGGTTCCAAACTAATATATAAATTGTTAAATTAATGCATGAAATTGTATTTAAATATTCTATCAAAGGTACTTAAATAAATAATATTACCTAGAAGTGAGTAGAGATCCTGACTCCTGCATTTTCTAAGCCTCATTCTATTCTATTAAAAAAAAATAAGAAAATTTTCGATAGATAGTTGAGCGTTTTGCCTTTCAGATTCTTAAAAAAAACAACCATAAATAAATGAAAGTTTAGAAAGGGAAGAGACCAAGATTTAGGTATTGTTCCGTCTACAAAATTCGCTCTGTGTTCTTATTCAAAAGAGCAAAAATAAGAGAGTGAAGAAAAGATACTTGTTGAGGTTAGAGCTTAACAAAAATATAAATCCGATAGATATGTGATGAATCAGAGAGAAGTGGAGGTGGTGACATATCCCTCAGTGTTGATTTTTGCATAGGATTATTATATAGATCTTACGAGATTTTCGGACATCTCGGATTAAGTCGTTTTTATAACCGTTTGAACATATGAAGGGTGCACGAGGGTTTATTTTTTTATACAAATGATAGATTTTTATCTAAAAGATACATACCATGTTTTGCAAAAATAATTAGTTTATTTAGAAATCCAAAGGTTCGTTTCACGTGCATAAGGTTTAAAGTAAACTTCTGGTAGGTTATGAAGCTGAAAATAAATAAATATAATAGCACAATATTAATCTCTAAATAAAGATGAAGTCTTTTACTAAAGATAAAATTTTCAAGGTTCTATCATTTGGATTTGGAATATTTTTAAATATTAATATTTAAACATCATGTTTACAAATACTAATAAATATAGGAACCGTGTGATGATAAGTAAAGGCCTATTAAATACTAGGGTTTATTAAACTTTGGACTTTTACAAGGAGCCTCGATTTAAAGTAGATAAAAGAGTTAATCCGGGAACACTATTAGAGAATAATTAAATACCATATCGTAAAAAATACATTCATTACTTTCAACATAATGCTAGGCTGTCAATTTATTTTAAGCTCTTAAAAATAAATTATGAAAATAATAATTAATTTTTCGATAAATCTAAAGAAACCAGTCAGGGTGACTTATTTTTGATTTCCCAAAGGAATGACTAGATATTACATTTGCTAATACGGGTACATGTGAATACCACGAAAACTGAAGGCAAGTCCAGCTTTTGTTGTTTGTCTTGGCTTTCAGAAAGGTTTTTTAATTAGGCAAACCGCCACTGTCCCATCACCATACACGGAGAAGAGTTCTTCAAGACCTGATGAGCACTGGGGACCTTGAAGATTTTCTTTTTATGAGTGAGTACTTTTATCTAGAGTTTAATACCCACGGAGTTAAGAATCTTAAAGCCTCAGCCTTTCCACATTATGGGTACAAAAATAAATAATTATTAAATGGGGCAAAAAAAACTTTTTAACCCAAATGTCGCGACATATAAGCCTTTTAATTTTTAGCGGAATTTCGCTTTAAATGAAAATATGACTTTTCGAGAATTAAACTGTTTACAAAATCTTGTGTAACCAACTAAGTTTATCTAAGAACATATTGCCATTGCATGATTGTAATATTTTTTTTTTTATTTATTTAAAGTCTTTTTGGCTATGATGATCATTAGCATTATTATTACAGCATTACATATGTGTAGTGATAAATATCCAATTATCGGTAGCTACTGGCGGTCAATTGATCCTCTTGTTCCACGGATCACCCATCCGAGGTTCAGGGGTAATTGGCCTTGCTTGCGTGGTATATCTTAAATCAATTAATTTTATAGTTTGTCTCTAACTTATTATTATGTAGGTACATCTGTACAAAAAAGAACTTTTCATGACATACATTTTGAGAAAAGTTAACTTAACGATACAGATCTTAGGTGTTAGTCTCTGCATCAAAAAAGTATTTTTAGATTCCAAATTAAATTATACCTTGGTTATAAAGTGTTGAAGTGAACAATCATTCCTGTTCAATTTTAAAAGGATTAACACGTTCACGACTGTAACTTTCTTAAAATTTCATTGCGATGTTTGCTTCCTGCTCCAAGAAGAGTCTTCGATGATAATGAAGTGGGATAAATGGAGAAGACACCGAAATTGGGTCCGCAATCCACTATTTTAGTTGGCTCCTAAAATATAAAATAAGCTTAAATTAATTTCTTAAATTTGTTATGAGGTACTATTAAACTTCCCTTATTCTAAAAAGAATAGAAAGATATTTGTTTAATTTTAGGTATAAGAATCTAATAAAAATTTTAAAACCAATCTCATAAAAAACTTGTTTAAAAAAAAATATGTTTCTCCATGTTGATATATTTCTTTGTAAATAAATCTTATAAATTAATTAATTATTATCAATTATTTAAAAGGCCCTTTATTTAAATAATATTATTGCCGATTATTAAATTTGTTGTACAAAAATAATTGCGGAATTAGGAAGGTAGTTACATACAATTTTCACTGTATTCTAACATTATTTCTATTTTTACTGATTGCTATATAGCAATTTGAAGCTTATTTATCGCAATATCTATTTGTCTTTTCGGTTTTTCTTTAATGTTTATTTTATTTTGTTAAAGTAAGAATTTCGCATAATTTTACTGCACGCGATTCAAACTTTACAGTGCCATGGTCGTAGCTCGCAATATTACTGAAGTATGGAGTTCTTAATGTGTTTCTGATCATATAATGGTGATGGTTCAAAAAATTTCCCGCTCATGAAATGAACTTTGAAGATAAGGTTGGAGTGTCGCAAGTTCCTTCCGTATTTGAAGGAAATTTATTTATTTATTTATTTATTAGATCATTCCTTTTTCCTATTTGAGTTTTTTCTTTTATTATAATTTACATTTTATATACAAAATTTATTACAATAGATAGAAACAACAATGCAATATCACACAATTAATATGTGGTATTCTTCCTTTCTTCATTCCATATCTCATTCTGATCCATGTAATCTTATTGTGCGGATTAATATCTATCTATTATGTCTAACTAGGCTTCTCTAATAGGTCTGTCCTTTATGCCCTTGAAAATTCACAGAAACTTGATTTGTCTATATCTTTCCAAAATGTATATGTCTATGTTTTGTTCTTCTAGTCTCGTTAAAATGTCTGTCATGGTCTTGATGGTCCTCTTATTTAAAAGAAATTATTGAAGCTGACCTATGCAAAACCACACTAGAAGTTGAATAATAACTCAGAGTTGGATTAGAATTCTTGAGTAGGCGTAACCTATGAGAGAGAACAAAGAGATTTCTCTTCTTTGTACCCGTGGGTGAAATAAAGATACCACATGTTAATTGTGTGATATTAAGTATATCGATTCATCATAAAATGACTTTTGAAATTCATCAACATGAAATAGATACCATTTAAAAATTATTATGATTTTCTATTAAGGGATATGAGCTAATGTCTATCCAATAGGAAAGATCTATTCTACGTTTTTCTTTTCATTAAAAAGTAAACAATTTAGGAGTATTACTTTTTTTAGATTAGTGCTATAACAAAATGTTTTAATTTGATATAATTAGATTCAAAGACCATACAGAACATTTTTATATCAAATTGATTGTTTATGAGTGTCTATTGTTGATATGATTGAACCATATCTGAAATTAATGAATAAAAGTTCCTTTTATACCCTGCTTCGAGACATGCATTTATATCTAATTCATATGAATCGAATAAATCTCAAAAAATCATCTAACTTTAATTTTAATATTTTTATATCTTATGTATCAATACTTATATTTTCAAAGCGAGAAAATTTTTTTAGGAATGTAAATAAAATCTTAGTAATATCATATATTTATAAATAATTTTATAGATTTAAAAGATAGACAATTTGTTGCTATTTCTTATCTTTTTCTTCTTCTTTTAAATCTTGAGTTTACGAGTAAGTTGAGGTGAAATGTATGATAAGGATCTTCTTTTAAACAGACAATCTCTTATCTGATGCTATCAAAACCCTTTCTGTTTTAAGAAATAATTAAGAGTGTGTGTTTAAAAAGTGTTGAGCGATAAATAAAACTCTCTCTTCTTTGAATGAATGATTTTCATAGAGAGGTTTGCTTCGATGTTGCCAGAAGGGGAGAAGAAAGAAGCATTTGCTCCATACCCCGCAAGAACAATGTATTAAAAATAAATGTATTTATGACCTGCTTAGAGGCACAAGTCCTCGGTGGATAGGTCCAATCAAACACATATTCAAATCTATAAATTATATAACACAAAACAACAAACAATTAACAAAACAAATACAAAAAAATAATAGAAATAGAAATCACAAGCTCATACATTTCCATCCAAAGAAAAAGATAAAAACAATTTAAACATAGCGTGCAATAATACATGACCAGGAGTAAACGATTGATTAGCCATCCCAATATTCGCCTTAAGCTGTTAAGGAAAACCTGGCCAAAATCTAACAAGGTTGCTACGACCTCACTTTACCTGAGCTAACTCTGAGCTTGAGAACTAAATAAAATTTTCACCCTACTCTATTACTTTAGGATTTGACAAAATTTATAATAGATTTAATCATAGGAGGAATCAAAAATACATCGTTCGGGACATAAAATAATAATAATAAAATTTTCTTTTTCGTTGTAGGAATGTCTCTGAAAAGGTCAAACAAAATTATATTGATAAGTTTCACCCAGTTAACAAAGGAGAGATTTTTCTAAATTGTTTGCAACTTTATGAGACTATTTTTACCCACCTAGACAGAGGGCTTTGCTTTTGTGAAAAATTTTCTTCATTATGTTATTTTTGGCTTTGGAATAGAAAGAATTTGAGTTCAGGTGGAAAAATTTTATTAATTAGTTGGGCCATTAATTCCTTTCTCTTATCTTTTTATGTAATTTTTTGTATATGCAAAAAAATCGAAGTCGAAATTTCAATGGAAATAAACGCTTAGAGATCCCCTGATTCTAAAAAAATGGGACTCAATGAACAAGATTTCTCAAAAATGAAAATTTGCTCGAGGCTGAAATTTTATATTTAAGCTAGTTAGGTATCAACATCACAAGCACTTCGAAGCTTTTGAATAAATTCGGTTACTAACTACCAATACATTACTAATGCACTTTTTAGTTTTTTTCGATTTCCTCAAAATGCGCTCTATTTGGCTGGGCATACTAGTATATTAAATTAGAAAATCTTCAAGAAGTATTAATCATTTTCCACTTAAAAATAGTGTCGGGCCCTCAATTTAGAATTTCAAGAATCCCATAAAAAAAGATAGAAAAACTCGTTGGCAGGGCAACAAAATTCAAATATTTTCAATTCCTATATCCCCCCGTGGCTGAAAGGTTAAAGATACAAAATAAAATTTTCCCACAACTCTATTACTTTAGAACTGATATTGTTGTCAATATTGTTGTCAATATTGATAACTTTCAAAGCCAAGGGGTGTGGGTTCGGAACCCTGGCAGTCCGATAAAAATTTATTTAAATCAATTGGATACTAATTGATATAAATAAATATGCTGAGGGTTGTCTTTTATATTTCGAGATTGCGCTAAGCTAGTGCTGACGCTTCTATCGTAAAGTTTGACATTTTTGATGGAATACGAACGTATTGACATACGAGCGCTATTGGTGTAGTTTACAATAACTTGAAATCATCTCAACTAAAAATGGAATTAAATCGTGAACATTTTCGAGCGATTATTTTTTACAACTTTCGACGTGGATTAACCCAACAACATTGCATCGATGAACTTAATTCGATTTTTGGCGATGAAGCACCATCAAGGTCTACTGTTTATCGATGGTTTGCCGACTTCAATCGTGGCCATAGTTCGGTTAAGGACGAATTTCGTGAAAATCGGTTGTTGTCCTGGAAAACATTGATGCTGTGCGTGAATTGATTCTGCAAGATCGTCATGTGACTTATCATGAGATTGAGGTATCCTTGGGCATTAGTGGGACCAGCATACATTCAATATTGCATGAACAAAAAGATTTGTTTTTGATCTTAAATCCCAAAATATAAAAGGCAACCCACGAATGACAGCATATCACACAATTTTCCTTACCTTAGGTAAAAGAAAGTTGTGTGATGTGCAGCCGTCACACCAGATTTTTTTGTTATTTATTTGTTGTTATGGTCGTTTAATAAATAAGAATTTCCAGCCTAAAACTGAAATATTTTTAAAATTACTGCATGTAAATTCAATTAGTAGAGTTGCCTGAGGGCTCTAATGTGATGGGATCCAACTCGGGGCATACTTAAGGATTTGTTTAAATTAAATATTTTTATTTAATGAGAAAATCCCTCCTGCCCGGGATGCGAATACCGAACTTCTGTCCAAAACGGCGATACCCGACTCCTCCAGAGTCCTCTTCTGTAAAATGTTAATGTATACACTTAGTGGTAAAACGCACAAATATACATTATCATTAAACAAAGATAGATATATATATTACCTCTAATTAATAAATGTATAAAATAAATATTATAAAAATTTTTATACACTATCCTATATCATGTATAATGGGACGCTTGTGCTTAGCGGTTACGAGATTTCATATATTGAGTTACTGGTCTTAGAATTCCAAAAGGCTGGCGAGCGATGCTGTTGAAGTCGTGTTACCAAAGATGGCACATATGGAGCAATTATTAAAAAATCAAGGCTTACCCTGAGCACTTGGTTTGAATCTTTGAACAGTTTCTCTATGGATTATTGTTGGTAAAATTTTAGCCCTTTTTCTTAGGTTCCAGGCATCCAGTACCTAAATAAGATCCTGATAATATGTTGCTTATTTTCCTCTAATAAGGGTCATTTGTTGTATGGTGCTGTAACAATAAACTTATAGCAACTTATTGAAATTATCTTTGAGTTCTGTATTTGGTGATTGTTGAGAAGAGGCATATAAGCGAAAAGATTGGAATAATACAAAGACTAATAGAGAAGTCGGGATTTCTTTAATTTTTGGGAAATTTGTTAGTATTTTTTTTTTACAAAATTGCATTAAATATTGTGTAATTTGCAATTTTCCACCTGTTTTCGTTGTTTTAATTTAAATTTAGTCTTGTATTTTGTAATTTTCTTATTTTAGAGTATGGGGCATTAGTACACCACTGACATAGGCGTAAGCTTATTTGAAATCTCATTATAATAGTTTGATTGCTATTAGAATACGATACTAATTTTTTCCGCATTTTCTCATATGTTCTATTAAATGAAATTTATGTAGCCTTGTTAAAAAAAAATTATATATATTTTAGTTTGAATAAGACTAAAAGAAAAAAAAAAAAAGATTTACCTTAATAAGCCAAGTGTTTGGCAAAATTTTTTTTGAATCGAGATTCAAAGAAAGATGCAACTCTGCAGATATCGCCACCTCATTTAGAGCACAAGTTGAGACAAGCGCACGTGATCAGCCTACAGAGCAGCACAATATAATATCAATATTACAAAAATATCTTCTGTACAATTAGAAACATGTTAGCTTCCTTATACTCTACTTTTTCTTTTAAATACTAAAGTTCAGCTTAGCTTAGCTCAGTTTTTAGCTTAAAAGAAGAAATACGATAAAGGTAAGAGAAATTTCTAATTAAATAGATAAATATTATTTCTATTTTTAATTATTGTTTGTGAAAAATCATTTTGTTTTATTCTGCTGTTTTTTCCTAACATAGATATACCGAAAAAATATGAATTGGTAAGCTGGTAGTGATCAAGAGAATTAAATTCAGAAAAGGAATTATTCCGTGGGCCTTAGAGAGTACAAAAATGGGTGGAAAATTTCCACAATAGAAGAATTGACACACCAAGATCATGTTTGAATCCGGAGCTCAACTTTCATTAATTGGAAAAATTTTGCTTAATAGTCCAAGATCCTAATAGTATAATACATCAGGAGATGCGCTTTCCGAAGTTCACTTTCATTTTCTATGAGGTTTTCAGGAAAGCAACTTTTTAATGCCTACTTTTTTCTAGTAGGGCTATGTCGTAAGAATCCACCAAAAAATGATTTTTACCAAGTAAATGTGTGCAAATGTTTGCATTTGTGTTTCGTATTTTGTCTTCATAAAAAAAAGGTTAAAAATAATCTTTTACTCATGAATATGATCCCTTAGGCTTGAATCCAGCATTTCTTGAACTTAGGCATGCTTGCTGCACTTTGCATCAGACCACGGTACATTCGAACACACCAGCAAATTTAGCTACCTCAATATTTATTGGTTTATCATTTGTGAGCGAATCAAACCTTTGGCTTTCCAAAGGTTTCATTCGCTTCCAAAGGATTTTATTACGGTCAAACGAAGGCCACCAAGATATATCTTGTATTGATGGGTCAGAGTGAGGCCAACCGAAATATTTGCAATAAACTGATATAAGGTGAACTTAACTTGAGCTGGATTTATTTTCTCCCATGTCATCTACATTTACATCCAGCATCAATTATATGAGTCATTTATCAATCCTATGATAAAATTTTTTCACAAGAGAAACGCGTTTTGGATCGAATGTTCAGTGGTTTGGTTTAAGCTTAGACACCTATGTCCCAGAAAGGCTGGATCCTCCCTGGGCTTAATTTCCAAAAATGCTTTCATTCAGCAGCAAAATTGGTTATCAGTAAGATTAAAGATTAAAACTTTGACTAGCCAGAATCGAGGTAATATTGAATACCAATATATAATTCAATTGAATAATCGAATTATTTAATTACTAAATGGTCAAATGACTATTGGATTCTAGCTTAGTATGTAAAATTCAATTAATTGTAAAGATTTTTCATTATTCAACTCCATTAATTATTATTTTATAATATTTAAAAGTTTACAGAAAAATAGCTTAAAACCAAGTCCATCTTTGAGCAAAACACAATATGTAGAATCATTATGGTTCCCCAAACTGGTAAGAGTTTGCTCGTGTCCGCGATCCGTGTCTCCACCAAATAAAAATTGGTGTTTTCTGGATAACTACTCTAAATAAAAAATATCCTTTAGCTTTTCGTATGATAACCAAAAATTATAGATTCTTTTTTTAATAGTTTTGAGGGATCAGGACATGGAACTTTCAGGAATCAAACAGGATTTCCAATTTCTCAGGAACAACGAAATTGGGATGTGGCCGTTTTTAGACTTGCGCCTCATATTTTGTTGGCTATTTTTTTCAAAAATCTCTGAACAGATTGCAATATTGAAATTTTTATAATTTTATATTTTGCTTCTGATTTGAAAGGAAGATCCTTTAGATTACTTTAAAATAAAAATAAATAGGAAGCTGTGTTAGATAGAATCTTAAAATGTTTGTAATATAATAGGGCTATAAAACTTTTAAATTTTTTATTAAAATCTGAATAGAATTTTGAGAAGATACAAAAATTCCATAAAGACTTCGAAAGCAATGTTTTTACTTAAGAAATATAAAACAAACAATCATCAGTGAAAGTGAGAGAAAATCTAGGCAGATAGTTTCTATCCCTATAGATAGGACAGCAAGAAAATTAATATTCTAAAAGAAAAAAGTTACATTAAATTAAAGAACAGATATAAAATATCTTTGAAAAATAGGAAAAGAAGGAGAACAAGAGATCAACATAATCTCGCTAGAGACATCACTTAGTGCCCTTAGTATAGCGGAAAATGTTTGGGTGGAAAGAGAAAAATAATTAACTAAATAAATATAAATAAAATAAAAAAGGAATTAAGGAAATAAAATTTACTTTAGGCGGAGTGAGGTCACTTAGTTTGAGGCATGTATCTTCGTGTATGGTTAGATGGCTCAGTGCAATTTCTTAGAGGAGAAAGGTGAATAAAAAAGAAAACGGCCAGTTATATTTCTTTTATTGATCCAATCCTCCAAATGACGTTTCGATCCTTCATCAGCGCTAAAACTGTTTGAATGGGAATATTAAGGTTTATGGGTTACATAAACAAGATGTTTGAGTTTTATATATTATAACAAATACCTGAGATTGTGATAAATTCCCTAAAGTTTAAGTTTATAAACAATTATAATAATATCTAAGCAGGAAATGTTCCGAGTTGCCTTCGAAAGTGAATTTCTTTTTAAATATATTTTGCAATCAGGAAGAAAATTTGTTAAAATTTACAATCAGAACAAATTGAAGATTATGAGAAGGTTCATGAAAATTGAAGGCTGTGTTTGCTGCCTGTTATCTTTAGATGGTCCTAATGTTCTTTGATAATGATCCCGATCACTCTTCGAAACATTTGTTTGCTTTGATCTCCCTTATTCATCTGAAATGAATAAATTTTGTTATAAATATAGTAATTCATTAAAATTATAATGAGAAGCAGGTCTTAAAGATAATCAAATTTTTCTGGCACATTTTTTGATCCTATTTGTTCTGGGAATGAAAGGGAGAGGTAGATTAAGTGTAACATGAAGCAAGACTTGTACTTCTCTAAAGGAGAGGGACTTAAAATTTTCATTTGAATCCTGTTAGAGTCCGGAATAGTTATATAGAAATAAATATAATTTTTATTGGTCTTCTGAGCTGTAAATCCGTTTTCTCAACTCATTAGTCTAATGGACCAGGAAAATAAAAATAATGAGGCAATCGTGGGTGGTGAACCCACGTTCTCTCTTGGTTTGTTCACTTGGGAATTTTATCCTATAAACTTGTTATCATTTTATGAATATGAGGTTGAAAAAAATTGGTTGAACAAAAATAAAAAGATCCAATAAAAATCCGTCTAGTCTCTTTGACAGCCTCAGGAAAAAAATAATTTTGTAAGGTTTTTAGAAGTTTGAATATCTTGAGCAAAATGTAAGAAGATCAAAAATAATTGAAATTATACAAAAATAAAAATAAAATATTTTGGTCATTTAAATTCATTGACTTACCAAACGCTACTAGATAAGTTTTTTCCAAAAAGGATAAATGATAATAAATATTAAAACAAAATTTTACCTATTATTAGAAAAATTTATAAAAAAATATGAACTTTTATTTTAAACAAGTATGTTGATAATAGTATTTTAAATAATATTGTGAATATGATTATTTTATCTTTGTTCCTCACGTAATGACTTGTCAAGAGTGGCATCAAAAGTAGGAAGGGATGCCAATGTTCAAAAAATATAAATATAAAATATTTTATTATAATTTTTTTTTTTCATTCTTTTATTTGATTTTATGGTTACTTTATTTATTTATTTTTTTTACATTATAATTACAACACAATTACAAAAATTATTAATAAAAAAAATTTATTTTATAAATAAATATTAATTTACTGAGTGACAAAAATTTATTTATATTATTTATATTGGCTACCAATTAATATAAATAAATAAGGACCAAATGGCTTCCGATGCCGAAAAAGACTTAAAAGAAAAGTCATTTTTGTTTTGACTTTTAAATATTCATGTATTTAATGAAAAAAACGTGATTCGCGGAGGTTCAACATTCTTGTTTCTCAGAGGCCTCCTATCCGAGGTTCAGTGTTTGGCCTTGCTTATTGACAAGGCTCTTGGTGGCTGATGGTCTTCTTTCCAGCTAGGTATGCTGGAAATAAATACTATATTTAACGCTCTTAAAAGTCAAATTTGATTTTATATGAATATTTATTTATCATTCAAAAACGTATTCTAATAATACACTTCCTAAATTTTATGACCTAGGGCAGGTCCTTTTTTATCTTTAGGCCAAGGGCGAACCCTCGGGGTAGGGGCGATGGAGGCTTTTTTTTCCTTCTCCCCCAAATTAAAGAAAATTGTCCTATATATTCTGCAAAAATTGTTTCTAAAAAAAAAGAAAATTAAAAAAAATCTTTTTCGGTATTTGAGGCAATTTAGTCCTTATTTATTTAAATTCTAAGCTAGAGAATATAATTTAAATAAATTTTATCTGGAGGACTGGATGCAGACCACTGGCCCTTGGAAGAAAATAAATTTTAGAGTGGATAAATTTCTTTCTTTTCTAAAAAAAAGTAAAATTTTTAAGAAGAGAAAAATTGATGATTGATTGAAGGTACACGATCTTAACTTCTTGACATTTTTTAGGAGGGGAGTGGGGGGCGGAAGGACGTTAAAATGGCAACAAAATTATGATATTTTTATAAAAGATATATCTAATTTTACCAATTTGACCAATTTTAAGGACGATCTTTTATAGATAAATTAACCAATTTAATCATGAACAAAAAAGCAAAATTTTGCTAATTGACAGAATTTTTTTTGTTCAAACTTTTTTTAAATGAAAATATAGACTTTATTTTGCTAATTCGGGAAGCCCATCCCTTGGCTATAGGTGAGAATACCTCCTCTACAATGATATATGATAGGTGTCTTCCGAGCGAGTTACTAACTATTCCACAAAGATGTTAGATTATATATATAGATCAGTTCGGTCGGAAACCAGAGTGATAATTTACATTTCATTTACGGTTAGGATTTCAATAAATTTTTATAATATTGATGGCAATACCAAGATTCCATTCCATACTCAATGAAAGTAGAAATAGATTTTCCAAACCCTTTTAATTGGAAATTTCTATGTTCATGTTTTATTAGTATACACGAAGCCTAAATTTGTTGCCAAGTTATAATACGGCTTCTTATTTCAAATCACTGGTTCCCAACCTTAATAGCATCAAATATCAGTATTGCAGCAAGAGAAATGAGAATCAGTAGCTAAAGATTTTTTGAAAAAAAAAGAATGATCTTTTATATAATATATTTATTGTTATTATTTATTGTACTTATCGCGAACCGGTGCCGATACCTGATGTGGGAACTGTTATGTCGAATTATAACCGCAAACCTTTTTTACTTTTTCCTAGCTATCTATATATGAAACATATTGATAAAGGAAAGTAGTGCAATCCCCAAAAAATTTGATGTATTTAAAAAAAAGGCTCTGGGCCTAATGAAAAAATAAACATAAGTAGAGGGAAGAGAGCCATAGAAACTGATTCCCTCTCCAGAATTTTATTTGTGTCCTTCCAGAAATAAAAAAATGAATCATGTTAGTGCACCTCGTCTGAACCGTATATTTACCCCAAGTTACCATTGGCTATTTACGCCTTTGAAGTGAACGAGTCAAAATGAACTAACCATCCAATTCACTAAAAGGAATTAATTTACCCACTTTATAAGAAAATCTAGATTTAAAGATCTATTTATAGAAAGAAAAATGGAATAAGAATTTAATAACTTCTATATTAAATTATAGTATTAGGAAATGAGTAATAGTCATTTAAGATACTATTTTAATTCCAAAGGGATGAAATGGAAGATTGCTAGTTAACGATTTTAATTAATTTGTTATAAAAATATAAGAATATCAAATTACATCGAACATGAAATAGTGATTTACATACAGTTGGTATAATTAATCATTTTACCTGTATATTTTATTTGTTAGTTGCAATGTTTTGGTTTTATTTCATCAATTATTATTATGAATACAAATATATTGAACATGATGCCATCTGTTGGAAATCTTTGAAACTAAAATAAAACGTATAAATTAAAATTGGAAATAACCAAATCGATTGAATTTGAAATTTGAATTTACTAAATTCCAATAATTTATAAAATATATAATATTATTGTTTTCTCATTTATTTTATTTACTTTTCATATTTATTCATTTTTTAATTATAAAATATCAGAAATTTATTAATTCTTATTTTTCTATCATGGGAAAGTTTTTTTTTTTAGGAAGGAGAGATAGTTAAAGGATATTTGATCACTTTATAGATATATTCAATTTCAATCTTTATCTATTTTTCTTGATAATTCACTTAAATATGGCTTAGTATAATGAACAATAATCAAGAATGATATAAATATTTTTCCTTATTGTATGTTTTTATCTGTAATGATACACTGATTACTAAATTATAAGTATTAACTTCGCTATGAATAACTCTATAGAAGCAGATGTTATTTAGGAATTTATTAAATGCTCTTTTCAAAAAGTACTTGATGAATAAATTTTATCTTAAACTTAACGCTTTGTAGTGAATATACAATCCTTTTTAGATCCCATATATATATACATATATATTCAAATTCCAATCATCTGAAACAGATGTAAGTGCAATACGTTTTTTAACGGTCAATATATTGTAGTCTGACAGTACCATATATTATATATTAGTTTTAGAGCAACAAGATTTGGTAATTTATTTTCATGATTACTTTTATTATAAATAAGACATTTTTTTGACATTAATCTTAGTTTATTTTAGTAATTAATACTACAACCAAGAGATTTACTTATTAAGGTGAATACATCTATCTACTATTGTTCATATTATTTTTGCATTATTAATTACTAAAATAAATCAGGAATGCCAAAAAAAAAAGATCTTTTATTTATAAAAACATAATATTTAATTTTAATGACAAATGACAAACTGGGAAGCATTGGAATGGAGTTAACTAATACTTTTTATTAAATTTAAGTTTCATTAAAATTTAAAGAAAAATTTATTTTTTTATAACAAGGAAATATTTAATAAATAAAATATGAAAAATTAACAAAGTTATGAGATGTCATAATGAAATAGCGAAAAATGTCTAATTCTAAATACAAATGCGACGATAAAATTCCTTTTTATAAATTTTTGTCTTTTCCAGCTCTAATTTTTAAAGGATTCATTTTGCATTGTTCATAAATATTGTTTAAATCAAACGCTGCTTTCATGTTATCCTAAAAAAGAGAAAGTAAATATTTAAAATGATAAAAAAAATCAATGATTATCATAGGCGTCCTTATATGTAAAGTGATTTCCAAGGTTAAGTTAGTTTATCATGTTTGCATTCAGGGCTCAAAGAAGCTTGCTCTAATTATGACTATATTATATAATCTGGCAATAGATACAGTCAGAATCAAGATTTCTTCAAATGCAATAAATGAAAGAAGTCTTTCAAAATCTGATTCTTAGATGAATACTTGGAAGCTCAAGAAAGTGAAGAGATATAACTTTATGAATAAAGACCATATATATATATATATATATGTATATTCTAGGATTGAGATGGAGGGAGTTCTTGGACTTAATGTATTATATTATTAGTATTATATATTTACCTCGGTAAAAAAAAATCTGACCATCTGCCCTGTATGAGAATATGTGGGTCGTCTTGTTACTTCTTTTCCTTTTTGAAAAAGAATAACAGTTGGAAGTTGTTTAGAACGAGTCGAAACGTCCACTTTATAACTATCAGCAGCTTCAGGGTATCGACCAACATCGATCTTTCCAAATTTCAGATTATCGAGTGCATAACTAAAAAAAATAATAAAATTTGGTAAAATTTATTTCTCCTTATTTCTTTTTTTTTTTTTTAAAGGATTTTTCTAATTTTCTCCTTCTAACAAAAGGGCCGATACATATAATTTGAAACACCAAGCCCTTTTCTTTGACGTGACGTGAGTGTCAAAAGTCCATTTAAATACAGTGAAGAATACTTTGATGTGAAGGTGCCTGTCTGTTTAGTTTAATGTGAATCGACCTTAATACAGCAGCTCCCATTTCGATATCTCAATTTATGTGCAAGAAAATAAAGTCTCCACAATCATGCCTGCCTTGAGTATTAAAACCCATAAAATTTCAATGATTTGAAATGGTTAATCGAAAGAAAAAAGAATAAATAAATGGATTTGATTGACTGTAAATATTTTATATGTAGGTACAGATAGATTTTCCAGATACAACCAATTGAAAGAGAAAAACAAATTTTATTTTTGTTGTCGTGTACTCTATTTTTTTTGTACTCTATTTTTTTTTCAGAGAGACAAAAAGTCATTTTTTATATTTATTCTTCTTATTTCATTAAACGTTTTAACAAATATGAGTTTTTATTTACATAGAGGCTCATTCTTTGGCTCCTCTCATTGATCATTGTGATACTCTATCTCTTACTATCACTTGAGAAAATTCATTGTAATAATAATAAACATATGTATATAACTGTAATAATAATAAACATATGTATATAAAGACTAACTTTATTCTAACAAATGGACTGAGGATGAGATAATAAATTTGTCTCGAAACGTCTCCGAGATCGACAAGCATATAAAGGGTTTTATTTTGGCTGAACCTGTCCTCTCCCAAGAATAACTGCTTTCTCCTCTCTTTTTACATCAATTGAAATTTGCTGCGTCTAAACAAGTTTATATAAATAACATTGTAATATATATATATATATATATATATATATATATTTCAACATCAATTGAAATCTATATATACATAATAAATATGTTGGTGGATAAATTTTTTGTGACTCAATCAAAAACGCTGCTTTGCAGCTGATTTAATTTTATTTAATTGCCTATCAGGTTAACGTTTAAGTCCTCAGTCTAAGTCATATTCAAAGACAGCTGACGAGAAATATGAATCCTTTTTATTATTCATATATCCACTCATTTTCAGTTGAGAAATAGCTCAAAATAAAGAAATATATACTAAATAAACATCACATCAACCGTTTAAGAGAATTAAATAAGAGAAAATAAGGACGGGAAAGATTCAAAGTTCCTTGATTTGGTGACAGTCGAATTGGTATCATGGTCTTTTCAAGATAGGTGTTCAAACTCAGCAAATGATTTGATTTGATGTATGGATGGATGTGATTGGAACTTCCGTTCTACTATCTTTCCTAAAGCTTACAGTCTCTAATCTTTCAAATCCAACCGTTGAGGTTGCTTGTTGAAAGCACCTTTTAAAATCCCCGTTCTTTCTTACACAATCAATAATTTATTTGGTTCTTTATGATGACGGAGTTCTGAGAGTTCCATTAAGTTTCTTCATATCATTAGCAGATTATTTCTTGAGTACTTTTATCATTAAGATTATAACTTTTCTTTCGTTAGATCCTTTTCGATTGGGTAATTTCATGAAAATTCACATAACCTATCGTCTTTTGACATCACGAATAACTCGGAGAAAACCTGCAGGAACAACCGATCAACTTTTTTAAAAAATGTTTGGATTACTCTATCAAGCTCAGTAGAAGAATTTATTCTTCTCTTAAAGTGAGAAATAAAGATCTGATTTCCGAATATTAAGCCAAGCTATAAATTGTATAATTCCACTCTTCTATCATTTGTATATATATATATATATATATATTGGGCTCGAGAGAGCGACCAAGCAACATCTCGACCCGGGGAGTAGGCAGATTGAGACCCCGGATCCGAGCCGACGCGACTACCGTCACCACACCACCCAACC
>JAAAKE020091133.1:0-20743 GCA_010014785.2 Anisolabis maritima | reverse complement strand
ATGATTGAAAAAGCGTCTCTCAGGAAGCTAACTTCTTTGCATAGGTTCTTCAATACAAGACAACATGCCTGTTGTAAGTTTTTATATATTATTATAAATTAATTAATAAATAATCGCTCATTTATATTAAAAATGTCATTTTTAATAATTTTTTGAAAAAATATATTTCATAAAATTTTATTGTTGTGAAATATTTTATAAGAAAGTTAAAATATTTATTCACATGTTTTTAGAGGTTACTTTTAACTAAATTTTTTTCCGATTTATTTTAAAAATATCTTTTATTTGCTTTATTCCTTTATTATTATCCATTTTTAATTTTTTTGATATATATCTATTTTAAAGTTTCTAAAAAAACAATTTTTTTCATCTAAATATCTCCATTTTTTTGCATCTGTTAATTTAAAATAATTATATAAATATTTTATAAAATATTACTTAAAACTTTTCAATCAAAAATTTTAACAAAAATACTTAGGATGTTTTTGATATTAATTGATAATGAGTTGAAATAATGATGTTTGAGAGTTCCATTTGACCGCGATATTTGAAATTATATTGATTATCTTGATTTTTTTTCAGGCACCAGCTAAAAAGCCTCTGGGCAAAAAACAACACATTAAAGGCAAAGGCCTTAAAAAGAAAAAAGTCTCTCTACGATTCACCGTAGATTGTACCCATCCTGTAGAAGATAATATTATGGATGTGGCAAATTTTGTAAGTAAATATTAAATTATTTATATTGCTCTGCTTATTTTAACCATGTAAAAAATCCTGCTTTTTAATTATTTATATTTCCCAAAAAATCAAAAAATCTTATTTAATTTATTGAAATTTAGGAAATTATATTACATCTTGTTTCGGAATACGTGAATAAATCACTTCCTCACAATAAAGATTATTTGTTATTTTCAACTCTATAAAATAATTTAATTATCAAATCTCAATCATCAACATTATATATAAAAAAAAATACAATTTGTTTGCATTGCTTCTTCATTTTTTTGATCACCTCCTTTATTGTGATATTAAATAAACCAAAACCCCCATTGAATACTTTAATTTTGTCGTAGGATTTTTAAGCATAGGCTAAGTGAAAAAAATTTTCAAATGACTTCGATTTCTAAAGCATCCCTACCCAAATTTTACTTTTCTCAAGATTTATTCATCCTTTATTTCTTATATACATCTTCACAATGAGAAGGGTTTCTCTGTAGTTCAGAAATATGTGAAAGGAGAAGAAATCAACCAGTAGAGTAGCCTTTATCGAAATAAAACTCCAAACTGTAAAACTTTTCGACTTTAATTAAATAACGCCATCATCAGTAACTAGAGAGTGTAAGCATACTTAATGCATAAGACAATGAGTTGCAGAGAGTTGTATATTAAAATATACAATATAAAAAATGTACATAGTTATAGCTATGCTCCTTAGCGTTTGTATGGCGGTTTTCAAAATATATATTTACTACTCTTCAATCCTAACAAAACTTTGAGAAAAAAAAACACAAAAACCACCCACTTGACCATTTATTTATTATAATGTTATATGAAACATTTTTGAATAAGTGAGAAGTTGTACCTCATGGCTTATGCTAATATATTAATGGACCTCCGGGAATAGACACAACTGAAACGTCAGGATTGTAAATATTGGGTAATAGGGTTTTGCTTGAAATCTGTGTTAGTTTTCAAACGCTCCCCTTATGACTCTTCGTCGATCCAAGAAGTAAGGGAACCATATCCACTGCGATAGTGGAAGGTCCTTGGTTTGACACCGGGAGGCACCAAATACCTAATCAAAACAAAATCAGGCACATATTATCTGATTCTTCAAAAATAATATATTTAGGCAACTCATTTCTCAACCTTCGATGCCCGCGTCATTGCATAGAGTAATCAATAAAATAAATTTTTAAAAATTGATGCTTCTGCATTTGTTTCTTTTTCACTTCTCCTTATTATATTAATTAATATAAGGAGAATAAGAAAATAACTCAGACTTTATCTTTTACTTTATGTTACTTATTTATTCATAAAATATTTAAAATATATGTATCTTATTTTTTAGGAAAAATATTTGCAAGAACGTATCAAGGTCAATGGAAAAACCAACAACTTTGGTAATTCTCTTACCCTTGAGAGGAATAAGATGAAAATTACAGTGAATTCTGACCTTCCTTTTTCAAAAAGGTAAAAATAAAAAAATTATTTAATTATAAATTAAAAAAAAAAATTTATAATAAAATATATAATATAACTCTGCTAATGTTACCTGAAGAAAGTCAAAGAATAAATAATAAAAAATGTTTTATTTTATTAAATTAAAAATATTTTATATTATGTTATAACAAATCATAACAACATAACAAATCATTATTCATTACTCAAATTTTTAATTTTCTACTCATGTTAGACATTTTTACTAACTTTGTCAAATAAACCGGCAAAGAACCGTCGAGGGGCTAATAGGACTATAAGGAGAATAAAATTAATTTATTTTAAAAATTATTTGTATTTTGGGGAGAATTAAGAGCCCCTTCTGAGGCTTCCAGGGCCACAATAATAACCCTGTCTGACCTCCTATTCTTAATGAACTGGACTTAATTCAATAATTTAATTATCATAACTAGTTTTTATTAACTCATATAGATATAAAATGCATATAGATAAATATTGGTTTATATTAGTGGAGGGTTAATTCTTCTCGTGTTCCTATTTTCTTATTAAAAAATAAGTGTCAGTCCCATTTTGGGTTTTAGAGTAGTCGTCCTCCCTTCTATTATCATTTGGAAATTAAATTTCAGGATTAAAAAAATCTTTTAGCATGCTGAGGAAATGTCCAATTGCTGATTATGTTTATTTATGATGATAAAGCCCACATGGATTCTTTCGAAAGCTTAATAAAAAATGTTATTTAAATATAAATAAACTTTAATTATATGTTTAAATTTCCAATCATATTTCACTTTATTCTTTATTAAAAATTAACTTTAATTATGAAAATTTAGTTGCTAAATATACATAAATATTCTTGGACTTTTTTAATTTTTATATTCCACTATGATAGCTTTACTATTCCCACATTATACTGCCTTTGTCTGAGCACTTTTTTAGTCGAGGTTAAAACGTGGGAAAGATAAAATGCCTGTCGACGTGTTTTTTTAAGTCTTTTTCGGATTCTGAGGCCATTGGAACAACGGTATTCAAACTTTGTCAACACCGAACCTTTTATTATATTAAAATATTTAATGGAACCAATTTCCAAAAAAAGTTTCTTTGTGATCAATTCTCTTAATTTTATTTATTTAATTTGTGAATCACCATAAATATTTTTAGTTCAAAGTACGTAATATATATATATATATATAATATAAACAATATTTAATGGAACACTTGGAAAGATTGTACGGATCCGAGGTTAAATACCACTTTGATATCCGTCATTACACCTACAAAATCTATTTAAATTTTACACGAGAAACAAAAAAATCATAAATTGTAATCATAAAATTAAAGACAGAAATATAAATAAATTGATAGACAGTGGCGGATTTACAATGTTGCAATTACGTGGGGCTTCCTTCCAAAATAGACATGGGATAAATTTTATTCCTGCCCTCTCTCCTGAATGTGTAAGGCCGCCACAGCCTGGTATGTTTTGAGTCATTGGGAAACATTGCTCGCATATCCATTAATTTCTCATTGGCACATAGATTTAACGGAATTTCGGACATGATGCTTTTTTTAAAACTCAGTTTTACTAAAATAGAATAAAAAATAAAAAAACAAATTATACAATACACATATACCCAATCTAGAGTCAAATCATGAAAAATAAAAAAATTTCCAAAATGTCTACTTACGAATTTTGTAGGCTTATCGACAATATACAACTAATTTTAAAAACATTTCTCACTTTGCCAATAATCATTTGTAATATTTTTTTTTACAGATATCTTAAATATCTTACTAAGAAATACTTGAAAAAGAACAACTTACGTGATTGGCTTCGAGTTGTTGCAAATGGAAAGGACAGCTATGAATTACGCTACTTCCAGGTACTTTATTTTTTTTAATAATTTGAAAATATTATTTTCAAAGATCTTTATATTAAAACAAGCTGTTTTTTCGTCTTTACAGATTAATAGCCAGGAAGATGAAGAAGAGGAAGATAACGATTAATTTAAATATATTAATTTTACCTTTTTTTTATTTTGACTGATTAGTTTTTTTCTTTTTATATTTTAAAATAAACTACCAGTCAAAAAATAAAATAAATTTTATTTCTTTCATCCTTTGAAAAATCCAAATAATTAACAACATTAAAATTCCTTCAGGTAATTGTGTATGATTATCTTAAAGGCGAATTAGGCTTGTAGAGAAATTGGCACTTGGAGGGAAAGAGGAATCTATTACAGAAAAACTATTTTTTAATTTAAATAGTTTTCAAGGCCAATTCATTTGAATTAGTTATTAATATCCAATATATGCCTTTTAATTTAATACTACAATAATAAATATATATATATATTTGTGTGAAAAAGCAAATACTTTTAACTCCAGAACAGTTTCGGCTAAATAATAACCTCCACCAACAAGCCTTCAACCAATCGCTTCTTCCAATAAGATCTTAGACAACCTCTCCTTCCATCTTTATCTTTTATTTCACCACTAGTTTCTAGTCAATTTTAAGAGTAAAAAGTTGAATTCTTAGCTTTAAAAAAATTTTTTTAAATTAAAAAATGGCAGTCTTGCTTTCACCCAGTATACAAATAGGCATAAATGGTTGGGAAAGCATCACTTCACACGGAAATTACATATAAAAAGTTTTCATTGAATTATTGTAATAACAAGTTTACCCAATCGTCCTAATTTTAATGTAACATCTTCCACCCAACCAGTACGAACTTTGAACTTCTGAAGTTTAAATAAAATAGCTATTAATAAAAAATCCATTTTTAATAAATCTTTCCAAATGGTGATACTTTTAATTTTTTGAAGAGAGAAATAGTTTCTAATATCGTTATATTTTACTAATAAAAATAATATTACCATTAAAAAATATAACTAATTCCTTTTTTAACAATATTTAAAAAATAAATTTATGTTGACATTTTGGTGCAAGTTACACCCTTCTTCAAGACAAGAAATTGTTAACAATTATACAAGGATGTTTTTAATTATATAATAATTAAATAATATTTTTAATATTACATGTGAAAGGGCTCTTTTGAGTTGTTTGGTCCCAATATTTATATTATTTATTTATTATATGTTAATAACGACTTTGTATGAGTAATTGTATGTAAATTATCGGTCGAATCCACCTCTGACTGAAGAACTTAAATATTATCATTAGCCAGGAAGAATTCAGAGATTACTACAAAATGAAGTTAGATATGAATATTTACATATGAAGATTTGATTTGATCCTGGATTTGAGATGTATCTCATTGTGTACAAAAGAACTTTGGATAAATAACAGGTCCAAGTTAAATGAACAAAAATACAAAATTAAAATAATTTTTTTAATCATGATTTTTATTTTTTAATCAATACGTTTTTTGCTGGTCACAATAAAATATACAACGTTTAATTAATATCAATAATTTGTTTTCTATATGTTTTAGCCAGCCTTTCATCAGGATTGTAATAAAATTCCACCCCCTCATTTTTTAAATTATCTTATTGACTGTTTTTAAACAGTGAAATGAAACAAATTCATATATTTTTCTTTATAAGCAGAAAAACATCAATAAGATGAAAATATTTAAAAATTACGGGGAAGAATTTCATTATAAGGTATATGATATTTTAAATTAAAATCACATTTTGAAATAATGGCGTAATTAGTGTTTGAATCTTTTTTCTTAGTTACAAACCTTCAAAAATTTTTTAAGGAATATTCCTTCCTCTATAAGTCCAAAATGACTTCCAGGGCAGATCTTAGTCATCTAGCTACGCCGGTTTTGAAATCAGTAATAATTTTACAAGATACATTTTTTTAAATGAATATCACAGAAGATGAAAATAGACATATGAATGATATGACAATTTAAATAAATAAATATTTTTTTTATTAAAATATAATTCATTATTTCTTGTATAACGTTTTCTCTTTTCCAAAGATTTTTCTGAAATTTTTTTAGAGCAATTTTTTAAATTGATTGGCGCCTTTAAATAGTCATTTTTTTAAATTATTTTATTATTATAATATATGAGCGTTATATTATAGTCTCCCAAAAGGGACCTACCTATATTCAAGGGGCCATTAAGGAAAATTTTTAAGTTTTAAAGAAGCCTTGGTGCCTTCGTACCCCCTAAAATTATCCACACTTGAATTTTTCATTTTTCCTTATTTGTATAATAAATTCTTTGCTTTCTCTAAATTGCCACCATGGATATAAGCTGAATTTTCTCCTCCCTGCCATCCCGGTGGCTTTATACTTTCAAAAGCGTTATTCAAGAAATAAATGCAAGATTTTTATTAGATGAGAGAAAAATAAAGTTAAAAATATAAATTTTCAACTTTTTAAAGTTGTATTTTTTTTTCATTATATTAATAATAATATATAGTATATATTTATATATAGAATATTTCTGATATTTATTTGATTGGTTTAGAGCTATTAAATACAAGAAATATATTTTTGATCTATCAATATACATACCTAATAAGCTTTTCAATTTCAATGGCTGATTTTTAATGCATGCTTCAAGTTAAATATCTTGGATAAAATTTTATTTGTTCTAACACTCAAAGAGTCTAGTAATTGCAATTTTTTTTCAAACTCGTGATTTTTTATTAAATTCCTATAACATCAAAACTCACAACATTTAATACAATAATAATAATAATAAAGTTGAGACCAAGATATTTAATTTAAGTTAACATTTTTTTTAAAATTGAAAAGCATTTCTTTTCTTTATTTTTTTTATATATTAATATATATATTTGGACCTAATTTATTAAATTCAAAATGATTCCCAAAATTTTCTTAATTTAAAAAACAAGAGAAAAAGATAATATAATGAAAATAAAAGCGATCTTAATAAAATAATAATTATAATTTATTTTATTGATATATATATATGATCTATTCACCTGGGAAATAGACACACTCTGACTTTCGGATTAATTTTACTAGTTAATTAAAAACCCTCACAAAAACACAAGATTGCAAATGAATTAAATGAAAAAGATGAAAAAAATTTGCTATCTTGTGTTTTGTGTAGGCCGTATCAGATTAATTAATCGAAGGTAAGAGTTGTCTATTTCCCAGGTTAACAGATGAATCAATCTATAGAAGTAGTTTCGCCAACAGTTTTCGTTTTTTTTTTGTCTTTTTCGCATCTGAGACCTTTTATACACCGTCCCTATCTATTAATTGGTTTCCAATATAATATAAATAAATTTTTGTCAGGATGCAAAGCGAACTATTGACTCTTGATTAATAATTAATTAATAATTAATAAGGCGCGACCTCTACCTCTGCACCAAGTGACAGGGCAAGCCAACAGTTAAAGTAGAAAGGATGATTTTTTTCGATTGATATAAAATATAACGTGACTTTTTTTAATTAAAAAAAAATCTGACATTTTGGTTTTTACTTCCTTTGAAAATTAAAATTTTTGAAACAAAAAATTACATATTTATTTATGTATATTCTAAAATATTTAATTTCGCATTCATTTACATTTTTCGTGCATATAAATTTAAGCTCTTAATTTTATGAATTTTTTTCTTCAAATTTTGGAAATCATTTTAAAATATGGGTATTTATTAATATTTAATTGCCATTTATTTCTAATCGATATTGTTTTTTACATTAGATATTCTTTCCCTGTTAGTTAGTTGGACTTTATGTTTATTTATTAGAATTGATTCACCTTCTAATTTAAAATAAAGCACCAAATTCTAACCATTCGACAATTAACAATTTTCACTTTTTAGATGAAAATATTTAATTTTAATTAAAATTTGAATTTCATTTTTTTTTTAGAATAAAACAAGAATTTCACTCTTTTAAATTAGGAGCTATTCTCCAGTCCAGAGAGGCAAGAAATGAGTGAGAAGCGTAACATTCCCTCTCTTATAGACAACGAAGCGGGGAAACGCCCTTGTGATTGGTTTGAGACATTTTAGTGAGGGCATCTTTTCTCCTTCACAGTTTTTTTTTATCCTAAATTTGCTAATCAATTCTTCTATCTTTCATAAGTGAAATTCTTATTTTATTAATTTTTTTATTTTTATTAATAACAAAAATAAATTCGAGAAAAATAATAAATTTCCTAAAGAATTAATTTTTCATCTAAACCTTAAAATAGTATATAGGCCTATGTATATACATGTATATATACATTTCACTTATTATTATTATTTGAAAATAGTTTTATAAATAATAACTTATTTCTTCTTTTTTTTTTGCAAAATATAATATTAAACAAAATATTTATAGATATAAATATATACCTACGGCCCAACACTTCCTATCAGAATAACAGTCCAGTTATCAATTGCCGACGTGTTTGACAAGAATATGGCTTCACTCAAAGCCTAAACCATACGATCGGTTTGAAAATGAATAGGCCGCTTTAGAGAGAATTGAATATGAATAAAGTACTCATTTTTATATTTAAATCATATCTTGATTTTAAAGATCCTTTGATGACATCTATATATAAACATCATCCAAAACAGCATTTAAAGCTTCCCAAAGTTTTAACCATACTGAGTTTAAACCTATTTATTTGAGGGGCCATCATGTCCTACCCTCTCATAAAGCGAAGCAATTTCTCTTTTCTGAATTTTTAGGATATTTTCTATGTATGGAGTTATACTTAACGAACTCTCGGTTAAAGGAGGGGGAGACAGCCGCGAACTCCGGATCTATCATAGGTTAGTTGATATTGATAAATGCCACTAAGAAATCTAACTAGCCGCATAATAATTTTTTTGAGCGATGCCAAATCATGGGAAAAGGTTTAGTCACTTATTAGACTATTTTTTTTTCGTTTTTTTCATTAATTTTATAATTTTTTTTAAATTTTACAAATTATGGATTTTCCCAATTTTTCTAATTTTTCATGAGGACCTTCCGAAGGAAATTTTTTTTTTTTTGATGTAAAAACAAATTCTAAAGAATAGCCTCCCTAGTGGCTTCTTTCCCCTTCAAATGGTGTAGATAAGGTAAATATTGCAAATGGAATCTATTTCGCAATAAAAATGGAAGGCTGTCGTAATCTGAATCTATTTGCTTAGGTCTTGATGACGTCATTTAACAAGTGTACTTATTCTAAAACCTTTTTTAATAGCTTATTGATCTTTCCCAAAAGGCATCTGTTTCATTTCCTTTTTTTATTATATTATTATATAAAAGAAAATTTTTTTCTGTCTTGTTTCAACTTTTTTTTCAAATCACTAGGAAAATTTTTTATTGTAATTTTGGTTAATAAATTCCGAGCACTGGCCCTTATCGATTTTCACAGATTTTCCAAAGTTGGCAGGGCACACTAAATAGAGAGCCATTAAAGAGTTCAGCCGATAATGAAAAGGATGATGTCACCATGTCTCTTTAAATATGTACAATACCACAATAAAAAAAGCCTTGAGAAAATATCACATTTTTGATAATAAAAATTTAAACTTATCTCACTCCAGGGACATACTTTGTAGAAATGGTTGTTTATTTTCAAAAATATGCTCTAAATAGATCGAAAAGTAATAAATAATTACCAAATAGTAACGTAAGTGACTAAAATGACTCTACTTTCTTTATTCCTCTTTGCTGTTAAGAATGATATTTATTTATTTTTTTATTCACTTTTAAAATAGAGAAGTCACCTAAAAAAGCAAAAGTGGATTTCCATAAATGGAACATAAATCTCTCTATCTGTGGTCAATTAGCCGATTTCGGTTGGCAACAAACGATAGAATAATGTCTCTCTTTTATCACAGTAGACCTACGTAGCTGTTTGATTGTTGTTACAATAGAACATAATTTGACCATGGCTACACGTGTCCACTCGATCCCAATTGACGAAAAGTAGCACAGCTCCGATGACGGCGACGATAGTCCCGAAGAGGGCCAGCCCAAGCGCAGGCAGCTTCTTTCTATTGAATACATGACCCTCTTCTAATTTCAAGTAGCTTATCGCTGGTAAAATGTACGCAAGTGGAACTGCAGCCAGAACTCCCTGTCAACCAATTTGTTTTTTATGAAGTTGAATTATATTGTAGAGCTACAAAAGCAAACTTACATTGAGTTCGAGAACAACACTGAGGCAATCGGTGGACATAGATATAAGATAAGTGGTAATGACGATGGCAAGGGTGAGTCCAACATGACGATAATGCGCATAAGGGTCATAGTGATGTTCACCCGGCTCTGTTTCTGCACGAGCAAATATCGTTGATTCGACAACTTCTCGGGATACGAAACATTCGATTGGGTATGTTAAGAGAATGGTGAGACTGAAGCCCAGTCGAGCTACGTTCATTAGGTCGTCGTCCCAGCAGTAGTTTTCCAACAAATCACCTGTCCCAGAACCAAACTTTTCATATTTCTAATACATAAATAACTTTAACATTAACTGAACGAAAGTGGACCACTCATGCGCACCTCTTAAATCTCTTTAGAAATTAATAACTGGGTATGAGTAGTCCACTCTGGATGATTCAAGAATCCTTAAGATTTATCTTATTAGACTTTGACTTCTAAATCTAAATCCAGCTTTTTGAAAAAATTAGGTTTTTTTGAGCTTTCTTCCAAATTCAAAAAAAAAAAAACTTAAACTGAAGATGGTTAAATAAAGTAAGCCGAAATGTCTTTTAATTGAGAATTTTCATTTACTTCATAATCCAACAACACTGATAATCTTAAATAATGATGATCTACAGGACGGTTTTTTTTTTTTTTGGAAATACCGATGAATGAAATCGACTCCGGATTTCCAAAAAAAAAATCTGCAAAGTTCGTCCGAGTAAGAATGATATTAAAAGGCGTAACATATTTTAAGGGAATAATGAGAAGTGTAATTCCAAACTCTCTAAGTTGAGTGAAGAAGAAAAAGAATACCAAGTAGGTGGCAAGTCCTTTTACGCACATGCACAAATAAAGTGGCTCTCTTGGTTGAACGTGCTATACCACTTTTTACTTAAAAATATACTTTTTGAATTCTCTAGATTATAAGAAATACGATTAAATAGATTCCGATGTTTAGAGGAAAAAGACGTAGATCTTTTATTTTATCAAAATCTATATTAAAAAGTTTATAAAAAATTCTTATTAAGGGAGATTTTTTTCTGGATACTTGACAAGTACTTAATGGTCTTCTTTCTTCAGAAGATCTTACTCTAGTACTACAAAAATTTTAATTTTAATTTTAATTGAATGTATAATTTTTCCATTAAAACCTGAATCAAACAGAACATTTATCCTTTATTTCGAATTTCTGAAATAATAAAACTATTTTAAGAAATAGTTTCATTAATTGTAAATCATCTAGTTTCGTTTCTAAAGAAGCAATTCTAATTTTATTTTAGTTTTTTTTTTAAGATAAAGTTGAAACTGACCTTGGGAATATCCTCGGAAGGTAGTGTAGCCAGCGACACCGAAAAGAGCTGACACTATAAGACTGATGGCCAATGAAATGTGCGTAACGAGATCCCATCGGCGTTGATCCGCTCGTTCGATGGAACTATAGATCAGGAACGTGTTGTGGTGGCACATGAATGCTGCCCCACCGACACGCAATCAGTCACTCTCTCTCTCTCTCTTTTCATTTTTCCTAACCAAACTATTCCTAAAATTTCCCATTTAATCTTCCATAAAATTTCCCCAAAATCTTTCTTAAAAAAAATTTGACCGGTACGGAAGATTAAAGCCAAACAGGTAGCAAACTGGTGTGGTGAAAAATTATTATTATTATACTTAGCAAAGATGATTATTTATTGATAAATCTAAAGATTAACTTAATGTTATTTTTGAAATATGGCATCTGTTAACCTAAAAAATTTATGCATTATTGTTAGAAAATAATTCAGATTAATGAATGCAGAGAAACAATAGGAACATTCGCCATCTAAATAAAGCACTTTGCCCGTACGCGAATGATCTGCATTGTTTATAATTTCCAATATTTTCATCGAGATAGTAGCACTAATCAAGAACGCTATCGATGAAAATAATACATTACAACAAATATAAAAAATAGGTCTTTAAATGATCAATTCTTTAATATCAGCCTTTCAGGAAGGTCCTGAGGTTAAACATGAAAATTTTTTGAACCCGTCTCTCCGACTTTTGAAATGGGATCCCAACCCCTCACCAACATAGATAATTATTAAAACAAATAATTAAATTTTTAATTCAATCGCGGATAAACTCAGTGGATTATTATGGAAGATTATAAAAAAAATAAGATTTCATTTTTCCAGAAGGTAGTATTTAATCTAAAAAAATTTCACTCATATTTCTGTCATTTCTTAGATGATTAAAAAAATTATTATAGATGGAATAAAAGCAAAAATTTAGAAAGTTATAAAATTATATTATTTTAATCAATTGAAATCCTTTATTAAAAAAAATTTTTTTTCTTACCTTAATTGTTTTTTTCTCAGCACGTTTTTAATTTTATTTTTAAATTAATTGATATTTTAAATGATGTATTATTAATTTAAAAAATAAAAAATAAAAAACAAAAAAAAAAAAAACAAAAAATTCAAAGTTAGTGTCACTTGTTTCCCAAATGGTTTACTGAAAAATTTTTTCTTAAATAAATAGGGTTTATTTTTATTCGATAAAAATTCGAAATAGAGAATTTATTATTTCTAGTATCAATGAGTTTATTTTTGAAATAAAAAGGAAGAGTATATGGTAATTGAAATACTGACTTAAGAATCGTGATGAGCGAATAAATATTTAAAAATACCACTCACAGCCGGAAGATATTAATAATAGAATTAAATTAATTAAATGAAATCACTTTAAAAAATTAAATTCTAAAAACAATGAAGTCATTTTTTAATCTATCGCCCAACATTTCTGTCTTCTTCAAAAATCACCAAAAATTTTAACTTGATTTTTAATTTTATTATTTATATTTTTCAAATAATTTATTAAAAACTATTGAAAGTTAATTAAAAAAAAAAAAAACATTTCCTGGGGTCTGAAGGTATTTTTTTTTCCTTAACAAATTTCCTAGATTTATTGTCTAAAAATTCGTTAAATAGAGATTTATTTTTATCTAAAACAAAGCTTTCCATTTGGAATACAAATAACAATTGTTTTTTAAAAAGCCAGAAGAAGATAACAGTCAGATGAAAATACATTAAAATAAGCAGTTGAGAATCTGAAAAAACATTGAGAAAAAACACACAATTAATTGAAACAAAAAAGAAGTGAACAACAATAACAATCATGCTTATAAATATTTCCATTTTCCATTATACAATTATTCTGGTCACCATACTGATGACTAAAAAGATGACAATGAAAGATACTCCATCAATAATCACAAGGAGAGATAGTATTAGCATGGAGAAATCTCCGCCTAAACCATTTCTTGTCCTCTTTACATCTCTCTGCTCTTTGTCAACTGACATTGGTATAATTAATTCTTTAGAATTTAGAATAAGTGCAATTTTAATTGAATAAGAACACGTAAAACAATGATTACGTAGCAGTAGAGAAGGTATAAGTGAATTGAAATAAATAGTCTAAATTTAATAAAAATTTTTCATAATTTTCCTGATTATATAATATTAAATTATATTAAGAATAATTAAATATAAAGCAAAAAGGATCTTAAAATATTAAAAACTTAAGATCAGTGACAGGATTTATATAGCCTTTAAAGTGAAATGAAGAGATTCTTTGACATAATTGAATAGAGCCCATAGGCTTATTGACGTTTTAGATTCATGTTTGGCTGGTGTCTAAACTCTCGCCCATAGAGGTAAGAGTAAGAAACGAATAAATTTAAAAGGCTAACGCTTGATATACTCGCCTTTAAAAAAGTATGAAAAATACCGAATATTTTGAATTTTTTTTTAGCAACCTCAAAGATAGATGAATGAAAAATCAGAAATTGTTTTTTTTTGAAAATATAATTCCAAGGTACATAATTTACTTTTAAGCGACTGTAACGTAAGTCTGTGTTACATCATTGCATTCCTAACTAATATCCATCTTTATATATCTATTATATTTGATCTCCTAAAGTGATTTATCATTTGATTCAAAATTGATGTTTTATTTTTGGAAATATTTTTTTTCACAATGATAATATTTACAAATGAATGAATGATCAAGTCATGAAAGAAAATCACAAAAGCTTCAAAGAATATTTGTGCATTATTTATTAGGAGAGAGAAAGAGAGAAAAAAACATACATCATTCGTGCAAGAATATATAACGTATATTATTATAACAATGTGCGGGATAAAAAAAAGAAGAAAAATTTAATAAAACTTACCAAATGCCATAATTCCGATCGCTGGAATTATATCCCAATTAGCAAAACGCCAGGCATCATCGGTATCTGGCCTGAAAAAAATGAAAAATATTTTATAGACTAAGGTACGGTTAAAATTAAATTATTTAATGTACTTCCTATATGTGTGATGAAAACACATACACATGAAAAGCCCTTCACTGTACGCACTGGGAATCCCAATTAGCAGCCTACTACTCCGCCATAAAAAAACACGCCATTCTGAAAGACCTCTTCAGGCAACTCCTCTAATAACCCTCACAAATATAATAATTTATACTTACACGATATCTTGCATGGAGCCAAGTCGAATAAAGATGGCGAGGAGGATGAAGATGATAAATACGAGAGAGAGGAAGCTAACTTTAGCGAGTTTCGCAATGTCTCTATATAAGCAGAGAGGTAATGTGAGAAAAAGGGTGGCGAGTCCAATGACTACCTCCCTTCGAGCGATAAGAGACGTTGGCCCGGCGTTGGTGATGCGCACCAGAACTCTGGTTACTGTATCACCGACTACCACATTATATGACACCATTGCTGTCAACACAAAATAAAATTAGTAAAAAAAGTGAAGAATAAATAGTTAAAAAGACTTACCAATGAAGGGGTACATGAACTGAAGCAATGAGAGGAGGATGTATCCAGGCTGCCCGAAGGCAGCGTGCATTACCCCTTGGTAGGTGAAAGAGCCACTCAGGTGTCCTGATCGAACCATCAAGACCAGAGAGTAATCGGTGAGAATGGCGACAACAACCAGGAGAACAAGCCCCAAAGCGAACCCCGCTTCGTGTAGCGCGTACGGAATCCCTAATCATACAATATAAAATGTTTTCAAACATATATTAACTTATATGTCCAAAAAATATATGTGTCGTTAAAGGGCCCATTTTCACCTAATGGAGAAACAAGTATTCTAACTAGAGTTTACCGAGCTTATCCAAGTGGTTCCTATGATGAAGTGGGTAACACGCTCGGGTGCAAACTGAGAGAGCGAGCACCCGGGTGGTACTCATTTTTTTCGGAGATAGGAATTAATAAATATACGGTTGAAGTGACTGACACCCGCTATATTTTCGACAGGAGAAGAAAAATTAAGTAAATTTTTAAATGAGTTTTAATGACCTGATATTTCCCCAATGTTGTTATAAAAAATTATAAATTAAATTAATTTATGAAATGATATCAATATGTGGATCCAATCGGCATTTTATTGATCAATATTTGAATTTCTAACCATTAAGAGCATTTTTCCATCCTATATCTAATAATAAATAGGACATGAATACCGTCCTAATGCTACATTCGTATAAGAAGGAACGAATTCCATAAAAAGGGAGGGAGAAGGGGGAGATTTTCACTATTCACCATTTATAAATTGCCTGATTAAATTAGGAATTAAAAAAAAATTCGATAAGTAATTTCGAAGCATAATTAAATTTAAGGACCCTGATCTCAATCTCTCTCTCTTTAATTCGGTTAATGACTTATCTAGAATATTGATTGCTATAAATTCCGGCATCTCTTTCCCTCTCTCAATCTTCTGATAATGAAACATTTCCAAAACTAGTGGATCCGACATTTTTATTTTTTAATAGGTTGAAGAAAAAGAAATCTATTATTTTTTGTTTATTCAAGGCATTAACATAGTTAAGATTGTTCGATTTGGGTCAAATATGCACCGTTTTGTTCTACAATTTTAAAGGTAATTTCATGATTCCTCTTTCATAGAAGCCCTGCTCCTTAGTGGGAAAAAACTTCACTAAGCGATTTTCACAATCTTCTCTTGAGAACAATTTCTTATCATCAAGGAAGTTTTGCAATGACAAAAAAAGATAGTAATCGCTTGGTGCCATGTCCGGACTATAAAGTGGAAGCAACAAAACTTCCCAACCAAGCTCCGGAGTTTCTGGCGTATCACTCTAGACGTATGTAGCCTGGCGTTGTCCTGATGGAATACAACTCCTCTCCTATTGGCCAATTCTGGTCGCTTCAGATCGGTCGCTTGCTTCAAACAGTCCATTTTGTTGACGGTAGAGATCCGAATTTAGTGTTTGGCCATATGGAAGCAGCTCATAGTCCAGTTCCACCAAGCACACAGCAAAACCTTTCTGGCCGTTAATCCCGGTTTAGCCACCGTATGAGCCGTTTCGCCGCGCTTTGACCACGATCGTTTTCGCACAATATTATCGTATGTAATCTATTTCTCATCCCCAGTCACCATCTGTTTCAGAAATGGCTCGATTTGGTTCCGTTTGGCCAAGGCTTCGCAGATGGAAATTTGGTCCATCATGTTTTTTTGCATCAATTCGTGTGGCATCCAAACATCAAGCTTCTTTCTGAACCCAGCTTTATGCAAATGGTTTATAACTGTTTTGTGGTCGATCTTCAGCTCCTGGGCGATACTACGACTGCTAACATGCCGGTCTACTTTGATCATTTCTATGATTTTATCGATATTTTCGATGACGGGCCTACCTGTGCCAGGTGGAATGGAATCGACGAAACCAAAATTGCGCGTGATTGTCTGTGACCAGTATCGGAACCATAAACACCATTCACAATTTCAACCGCCTGGCTTGCATTTTCGCCTTTATCAAACCGAAATTGTAAAATATACCGAATTTTGTCTTTGTTGACGTTCATCTTTTACGCGCTAAATCTCGCAACTGAATCGATCAATCATAAAACTTTTAAAGAATTTTTTTTAATACGGAATGTCACTTTTCCAACGAGTATAAGTATGAACCTATGCGATCAATACATCACGAGATTTATGTCACTAGAGCTATCTAGCGAAAAAATAATGGATTTCTTTTTCCCCATCCTGTTATTTATACCGACAGCCTTCGAGATTGATAGGATGGTAATAATCAAAATATGAGAGTATAAAGTAGCTGAATAAAAAGAAAAAAATATTATAGTTTTTAATATGTATCATTTCTTATTTTGGTTTCAATCATTTGGTTTTTCGAATTTTTTTTCAAGTATTAGGGCGCCTTCTTAGTGTGGCTTATATATCACTAGAAGCATCAACTGACGTCATCCAAACTCTTGTCTCGTACATGATATGTAAACTATCGTCGCTTAAGGACTAACATCACCTATCTCAGTTTTTTTAACTTTATAGGAGACGAAAACTAGTTTTAAAATGGAAGTGACTCTAAATCATAATTAAATTGGAGTTTATATTTTATTATTCCGTCTGGGTCGTATTGTAGCCTGTGGAGATCAGAGACAGTTGGGTCATTTTTTTTTTTTGCTAAGACGGATCTTTGAACACTGAGACTTCAATGTTTTTAAAAGAATAAGATCCACGTAATTTGTGTTATATGGATGTATATAAGAGTGTTTTCATTTTGACGTATATAACGTAGACAAGTGGAGCTACCTTAGTGGTAAACTATTGGAAAACCAGAAGGAAAAGATGAATCCAGTTTAACTCATTTTTACAAAAAAATGAAATGTCTTGTTAGTCCTTAAGCGGCCATATGCCGACAATATCCCAAACACAAATATGCACTTTTTCCCTATCAAATAAACCATAATTATTAAACATATTTGTTCCTTTGGTATTTATATAAAGAAATCGGCGATAAGAATTTCCGGAAGGTCTCAAATCCTGCCTGCTTTAAGATTATTAATTTGGCTATCTCATAACAAATTTATAGCCACTATAATAATATCATATTAAAAGCAAATAATAACTTTACTATGTAGTAATAAAACATAACTCAGCCACTCAAATTACATAATAATAAATGAAACTTGAAGCACGTCCAAAAACTTTTTCTTTTTCACATTTTGTTTAAAATATTTATTATAAAAAAAATTTAATCACAGTTTTGAACCCGCTCCACGAATGTTCCTCAAAAGGTAATGGAGGTGAAAAACAAATAATTTTGTGTAATTCTTAAATTATATTTTTTTAATAAAATAATCATTAAATAAATTAAAGGTTACGCGTATTGATCATTATAATTACATTACCTATTACTCCACTGCCGATGATTGAATTGATAAAGTTGAAACTTGCTAATGGGAGGCTCGATTGCAGTTTATCTTCCCTTTCAGACTACAAGCAAAAAATTTATTATTTTCTTTATTTATTTTTAACAATTCAAAACTTACAGCGAATAATTGTTTAGTGTCGTCATCGCAAGATTGTCCGCTCTCAGATCCCGGACTCAACAGTTCACTTGACTATAAAAGGATTTTATTTAAATAAATAAATAAATAAATATTTAATTTATTTAGTAATTAAAAAGTTAGTTTCGTTACCTGTTGATTCAGGGCTGGTTGCTGGGGTTTGAGAATGTGACTGCGCTCATCGGCAGCAACTGCTGGTTTAGAGCTAGCCATGCTGTATGAAGTTAGTAAGTGACCTCGATGACGGTGCTCAACTAACAGACCAGCCCCAGCTCAGAACAAAGACCAGGCAAAAAATAATAATCGAAATTCCAGCATTGCAATTGAACTAAACTGGGCCAGTGGTAAGTCACTGACTGCCTTCTGACGTCACAATTATTGATCCGCTGCCAGCGCCCTCATCTTATCAAACACCCACGCATCCACACACACCAATAGCTTCCTTATTTATAACATTTCTTTATACTTAAAAAAAAAACGTTTTGTTTTAATTTCTGTCCAATATAGGAATTAAATTTATTCCAATTAATTAGCTTTGTTGTATCAAGATAGATCACAAACTCAACCATCTTCTGGTTGTAGCCACCTATGGCCCCCTCGTAAATTTACTTTAAATTTTCCTATTTAGATAATTCTAGCTCTTTTTATAAACTTCGTACCAAGAAAGTTTTTTACCGCAAGCAGTCTCTTTGGTCTCTTTTCGAGTTTTTCCATGATGGAATTTTGTATTTAACCTTTTTCTTGCAAATAAAACTATTTCTAGGCTAGCCTAGCCACCTCTCCACCTTAATTCCAACTTGCTAATCTAACATAGAAGGATTTTGACATGTGTGTTACTATTAATTATGAAAAAGAAAGGGAATACATCTTTACCTCCCTTAAGGGTGGCGTCACACAAAAAATTTTTCCAGAGTTAATCCACATTTCCAAAAAAAAAAAAAAAAAAAAAGTAGGCTTCTGATAGGTCTAATAATGAAGTTCCTTTCATGAGCGTAAGAAAAACTTCCTTTCATGATCATAAGAAAAACTAAGACGGCGCTCGGAATTATTGTATAATATTTTAAGGACCCTATGATTATCGATTTGAGGTTTCTGAGTATTTTCATCTTGGCATTGCAATTTTGCCTTGAGAGTTACGCCACTCGGTCAGCTTCAACCTAACATTGTAACAAGAGGCGCATCTAAAGATGGGTGGGGGTTAAGGAGGTAATTACCCTATCCATGAGTTTTCAATTTTAAATCTTTTTTCGGCTTCAGAGCCCATTTAGACTAAAAATTGTACAATTACAATGCGTCCCCATGATTTTGGTTCGGATTCAAATTAGCAAATTAGCATTAATAAAGAAATGAAATCTTTGTAAAAATTTGATAATGTTGATAGTATTGGTTTTTACTAAATAGTCTACAGTATTTAAACTAGATCATCATCGACAAAGTTTCACACTATAGGGAAGGGCGATTTAGACGATTGCCCCCCCCCCCCTCCCCTCCCTCCTAAAATTAGCAATTTTTGAGAATTTATATATATTTGCACAAATTCATATATCACTGATACATTCGTGCATTTATATGTGGATGTAGAAGAAAGATAATCCCTCCCCTCTCAAAAGTTCTTTCTTCGTCGGGGCCACCAGAAATACTTTGTTGTTTATTATTATTTTTTTTAATTTGATTTATAGTCTTTTTCGGCTGCTGTGGTCATTTAGAGTTTTATAAATATTCTATATTTTTTAAAAATTTTTCTGTATCCGTGGGTATTTGGACTCCATCCTTATTAAAATTAATTGATAGTCAATATAATATAAATAAATTTTAGTCGCTCAGGATAAGAAGCGAACCACTGACCTCTGATCGCCTGAGGCGAAACCTCTACCTCTACACCAAGAGACAGGGCATTCTCTCTATATAATTTTAATATTAAATATTGATTGATTCCGATATGTGTTCATTGCTGTTTATTAATATGATATTATGTGTTATGTCTTGTATATATATATACACATTCATTACCCCCCCGGCGCACCGCTACCGCGTAACCGAACCCACCCCCTGGCCGCGGGCCTGGCACTATATGCTCTTAAGGACCTTGCAAACTCTA
>JAAAKE020091132.1:0-42496 GCA_010014785.2 Anisolabis maritima | reverse complement strand
GTTTTTTATTTTATTTTAATTATAAAAAAAGAGTTAAAAAGAAGAAAGGGGGAGGTGGAGGAGGAAAATGGGGGGGGGGGGGGGGGGGGTAGGAATTCCAATATTTTCAGTCAATTCTATTGGTTGAATTTTTTTGGACCTCAGGAAAAAGCGGAAGAGGTCGCCAAAATCATAGTTTGTTCTCCCTGGCAAAAAAAAAAGAAAGAGTGGGACACTTTATTTACATGTAATTGTAATATTTGAGAGATTTTTATTTATTATTTCCAAACGGCGGGATCGGCATACTAACTTAAAAATTTAACCGAGAAAAAACCCCAATTCCTTATTCTGGACAAATTGGACTATTCACTATTCCTTTATGCATTTTGAACGATTAATGTTTTCATGGAATGATTTTAAGAATGAATTGATTTTCTCCATCTAAATTTCTGCCTCACCTAGTTACTTTCAAACCAAACATATTAGCAAATTTTTAAGTCACCGAGATCACAAATTTCAGGTATAATAGAGTCATATGAGGCTACATCACCCTACTTGCCTTTTGTTAATTTTGTTATTGACACCATTAGATCCAAAATAATCCCAACATCGGTATATTTCTCAATAGATAATAGATATTTTTGAAATGGAGTCGCGGTCAATTGGAATAATTTATGCTAAGCCGCTGCATGAGGAGAGAGGGTCAGTTAGTCACTCAAGAGGGATTTATTTTTCCACTCCAGTTGCCCTTTTCTCCCTCTATTCTTGATAATTGATCCATGGAATAACAAACACACAAAAGTCTCGCAAATAATGCCAGAAAAGACCACACTCCGGGCCGCCATTGTCCACCTTTGAAAGTGTCATTTTAGGGGTGATATATGTGCGTTATGAAAACAAAAAGCCGCCTCCGGACAAATTGTATCAAATTGATTTACGCTATGTGGCCAATGGATGATGAAGAAGTGGTGGGCTTCTCTTCACATCTGCCCTACGAACAATTGAATTATTTCATTCAGATTTAGAAGACGTAGATATATCGCATATCTTCAATGACCAACTGCCAACTTCATTCAAAAAATTTTACATGGCTTGTGAAAAGAAAAAGTCTCTTCTCTTGAATCTCATTGTTATAATTTAAGGGATACATTAATAATTATTAGAAGACTAAAATAATTCTCATTCCAAAATTTCAGAAATTTTTTTGCCTCATTCTATTATAAATAATAGAAAACTTTAGGGACGTGTAACAAGCCGGCTCGTCGCTCAGCCTAATAAGGAGGAGGAAGGATTGCATAAATGGAAAAGAAGAAATAGCGGGAGGTTAGGGGAGTGTTGTGAAGGTGTCAAATGACAAATAAAATACTCTTCTAGGCGATTAATTTCGCTTTATTTAAAGACCTCGCTTTGGGAAGTAAATATAAAAAATATATATATACACTTCTTAACGCCTAGAAGAGTATTTTATTTGTCACTTGACACCTTCATAACACTCCCCTAACCTGGACGTCATCGTGGAGTCCTAGATTTTTCATAAGAAATACTAGCATTAGTTCGGATATTTCGTGACCTCAAGTCACCAAATGTGAGGGCTTGATAGACATGGAAATTTCGAATGATTTTTGAAAAAAAATATTAGCCTCCTCTTGAATTTCTCGTATACACATCTAAAGGGAAAATGGTTCTACTAAAACCATATAAGAAAAAACTTTTCTACATGTCTATAATATTGAAATTTATACAATCTTTTTAATAAACAATAAATTAATTAATTAATTAGAAATAATTAAATTTATTTATATTTTCTTTAGGTTCCATGCTGAGACGAGTGAGAACCACCAGAAAGACGCAAGAACTTTTTCTCACGTCAAAGAACTATTATTTGTAAAGATTGTTGAAAGATTTGGAGAAAATTTAGACGATTCTAAAGTTTCTGTCTGCCCTGCCGAAAAAAAAACAGCGTTTATATTATATGCAAACACGCAGTCGAGCCTTTTTCTAAAAAAAAATATTAATTTTTTTTTTTATTCCTCTACTAATCAAACAAAAAATTAACGACACCAAAAATAATTACATAAACGATTATTATATTATATTTATATAATTTCATTTGTTCTAACAACTGGTTTTGTCCTTGTTGAACACTTCAGCTTCACAATTACAATATTTTGTCTTAATTAAATATGTCTATTTATTTTACAACTTCCAAATATGTTATTTTAAAATAAATAGACATATTTAATTAAGACAAAATATTGTAATTGTGAAGCTGAAGTGTTCAACAAGGACAAAACTATTGTAAAAAAAAAAAAAAAATTGATAAAGTCAATTTTTTTTTTGTCTTAAAGAAAAATTTTTTTAAATCGTTGAGTACACCACTTCTTTGTAATCAGAATTTAGTCAAATAAGATAACTCAAACTTACGGGTCCATTTCTGGTAAGTACCGTAAATCGATGACAACCACGATTTACTCGAAACTTCTTTGTCTTCTGGTTCCTATATGCCAATTTTCTCCCTCCTCCTCATCAATTATTATTATTACGGGCCCGCTTGATCTTCCTCAATGTTGAGTGGAGAATAAAGCAAAGAGAATGTAAATGAAGTTATGACAAAGTGAATAAAATTTTCTCAAATAATTTTCCTTAAGCATGTATTATTATTTTAAAAGTTAAATTGAATATTTCTTTACATTTTGGTTTGTTTTTATTTTGTAAAAAGTAGAAGCCCTGTTCCTTGGTGCAGATGTAGAAGTCTCGTTTCATCATGAGCGATAATATTATATGGGTTACCAATTAATATAAATAAATAAAGATGGAGTCTAAATGACCAAAAAAGACGAGATAAAAATTGACCTCCTCTTGGATTTCTCATATACACATCTAAAGAGAAAATAGTTTTATTAAATACATTAACATCTAAATTATATCTCTCTTTATTTACCTCGTCTGTTAAATCATATTTGAGTTATCAAAATTTTTAGAAAAATCCTTAAGAAATAGTACCACTTCCTGTTGCTGGAAATACTCCAAAAGTTAAGATCTATGATTTTGTTGTAAAGGAGGTATGCAAAAAATTTGGTTGATCTACATTAAAGCGTACTCGTATTTACGAACATAGACACAGAGAGGGCCACAGACATAATTCGAAACGTATACGAGAAAGTAAAAAATGATATGTGGAGCAATTGCTTGTCAAGCAAAAGACAGCTTTCTTTATACTAAAAATGTAAATATCTTCTTATTCCAAAAAGGCTATTATTTCCAAATACACTAATTATATTTTCTTCGGTATTTGAATTTTGACTGAAAAAATTTTTCCAAAAAATAAATAAATAAATAAAATTATAAAACATTTTTAGAATAATTAGTTATTTGAATCAACTTTAGATTAACATGAATCGGGGTTATTCAAATATAATAGATAATTTTCATGTATAAAACCAATAAACAAAGCATACAATGAACAAAGAATTATTAAATGAAAATACATAAAATTCAATAGAATAATTAATGCATTTGCATTGAAATAGTGAATGAAAAGCCAACGTGGTCAGGTTAAATAGAAATAAATGCTCAACCCATTTGAATTTGCATAAAAATAATAATATTTTAATAATAATTATTATTCATTTTTTTTGCACCACCATGAATAAAATTGTTTGAGGGAAACCCACTTGATCTTCATCAGCATGATTTTAGAAAAATTTTCAATAATTTTTAGTGACAAATCGTTAAATTATTATATTTTTTATAATTAAAAATTTATAAAAAATTTTTTCCCTTTAGTTGTGAGGTTTTCACGTTCCAGGCGTCTGTGGTTCGCTTCCACAAAAATTTATTTAAATTATATTGGCTACCAATTTATTTAAATAAATAGGAATCTAAATGGCCTCAGATGCCGAAGAATTTAAAAAAATTCTATTTTATATAAAAATTTTTTTGTTTAATACTAATAATAAGTCCAATTCTAAATCGCGTCTGCATCTGGCTTTAAACCGTTCTATCCCCGAAAATGTATTCAAAAAAATAAGTCAATTTATTTTAAATAAATAAAAAAAAGTAAACATAATATAATGAAATTTTATTCATCAAAATAAAGTTTCCAAACTTTTATCTCTACCTATTAGGCCCATGCTAAACGAAATTTTAATAAATATTATACAATTTATATATATATATAAATTGTCTTATATTTTTTGATTAGAAAAACCCAATGCCCAGCCCAATTAGACACAAAATTTTTTTTCTTTCAGCATCAAAGTCCATATAGACATATACGATAAATTATATATTTTAAGTTGAGGATAACCGTTATCCGTCCATATTTATTTAAACTAATTGGTAGCCAATTATTTTAAATAAAATAAATTTTATTACTCAGGACAGGAAGCGAACCTTTGCACTTTGGACTAACAAGTCTTGCTCTAGAAACAATTTATTTTAATTTGAGTGTTAATTAAGCTAATGTTTCCGTTGGGAATTTAGTCATTAAAACAAAAACAACAAAAAATTTTTATTTTTTACTTACATTTTTTTAAAATGTAGACCTATTTATATAGAATAAATATATTATTATAGTTTATTCATTCAGAATGAAAATAGGTCGAGAGTCATATAAATAAAAAAAACGATCCTTATCGATATCGCCTCTCTTCTTCTTAGCTATTAAGGACAGATAGAAAAATTAGATTAATTAAATTCCAAATTAAATTGTTTCCTATTGACCCCTCGCATATAGTCTCTACATACAGAGCAGGCAAGCGATTGATCGGTCAATCCGTTAAAAGAGGAATATTTGAATGTCTAAACAGCCGTAACGTCGTCATCGGGATAAGGAGAGTTCCAAGACCCAAGGGATCCATAAATCCTGGTTCAAACGCAAAAGATGGTTATGTTCCGGCAAACAGGTTTCCATTTAATTGGCCTAATTGGGTTGAGCCCTTATTTTGGTGAAATAAAAGGGAAGAAACCCTCCTCCTTGCCACGCGAAGGAATGTTAACAGCGGAGGAGGAGGCGCCAAACAAATTCTATTAAATTTCCAATTGGTATCAAATCTGTTTCAGGAAAATCTTGATTAAATTCCAGATAGATCAATTACACTGAATTAATATTAATAAGGGGTTGATTGGAATTTGATATTTTTTTTTATAACAAATCATAATCAAAATTTTTTTATTCTTTGATTTATTGCTTTTGTTTTAAATTCTTATAAGGGAACATTTTCAACTGTTAAAACTTCGATTTAAAATTTTTTTTTTTACATTTTAAAATTCACCAATTGATTCCAATTGGCGAATGTAGGTTCAAAACTTTATGTAAATTTAGATAAAAATCTAGTTTAATTTGCCTATTAAAATATATATATAAAATTTTCATAATAAAATAAAGAAAAAAAATTTTTTTTATTCAACATTTACATTAAATCATATTTCGGCTTATAGATGAGATGAGAATATCCTCAGAGCTTTAATTGTATTTCTGACAGATCGGAGGAAAACTCCTTTGATAACTAATACCATATTCGCTTCTTTCGACCCCAACCGGGAATATTGATTTTAATAATGGACTCAAAATGTATTATATAAAAAAGTTCATTAAAAAAGTTATAGACGTAGTCAAAAATATACCTATCATATGCATTCACTTTTTAGTCTTACCTCTGATAAATATGCCTGAAATGGAAATTATATAGAAAATCTCTCTTTTAAACAAATAACATCAATAATTCATTTAATAAAAAAGATTTTTATTTAGACATTCCTTTTTTAATTAAAAGTATCCATATTTAAAAACCTTTTTTTTTTTTTTTGTTTGTTTCGTTTCAACGGTTTCTAAAAAGTATTTCCTCTTTATTTGTTAAATTATGATTTCATAGGCATATATTCGAATGCAGTCAAAAATAAATGCGTCTGTTATATTTGTGCAGAATAAATTTAGACCATTTCTCTGCTGATCATGATACCAATGTCCATTACTAAATCCCTCTCTTTCTCTCTCCCACTTGAATTTAGCATGCTTATGTATATGTATGAGCCACAAAAAGGGGGCCCTAATCGAATTATTCGCATGCATTTGATAAGAGGGATAGCACCTCTCCCTGATCGGGCTAAAATCCGTTTTTGCATGAATGGACATGTCGAGGGTGAGTGGGGGTGGGAACAAACTCGCAGCATTATTTATGACGGATTATTTTATTTTAAATCTCCAAAGTTCATATTCCAAAGGGCAGGGCCTTAAGACCTGTTTCATTTTTAAATGAAAATTTAATTAATGTTTTTGTAAAAGAGTATAAAATCTTAGATCAATTAATCGTTTTAAATCAGACTATAAAATAAGAAAAGTGACGTGAAGTAAATTAAAAAATTTAATAAAAAAGAAATCAATTTTTTTTTTAAATATGTAGAATAATATTGTCACAAATTGGGTATCTACCGAACCGGGGCTGTCAGCGGCCAGATAAGTCCGAAATAATAAAAAAATTGAAAGAAGCGAAATCTCCTGAGTGTTTCAAAACCAAAATATATAATATAAAATAATGTTATAATAGAAAATTGGTTACAATATTATTAAAGTAGCTTTTTCCCAAAGCTGTAATTTGAATTTTTAGAAAAAAAATAATAATAGTGAAAGCTAAATCTTTGTTAATGAAAAATGAATAAGTACAAAACACGACTTATGATAGTTGTATGGAATACTATTTTACGGAATGTAAATGCAACCAGCAAATCCGGTAATAATGCAAGAATTGCGATTGTTAGTTTTGAGAAGCTTTTATTAAAACAATTTGCAATGAATTTTTCATTTTAGAGAAAGAAAAAAACCAAAATATTAATATTTTTATTTGAAGTCTTTACATCTGGGAGGGGGGAGCGAGAGGGCTGATGATAATAATAATTCGTTTTCATTGTGATTCAAAATATATGAAAATAATAATGACCCTGCACCACGAGCATGTTTAAATATAGAATAGTAAACAGGCATTTCATAAAACTTTTAATTTATAAAATTAATTTGGAAATTAGCTGAAGCAAAGGCATAAGACTCATATTTCTTTCAGTCACTTTAAAAAAATTTCATTTTTTTTTAAACTTAAGATAAATTTAGATGTATTCTTGACCACCCCTGGTTTAGGAAAAGCAGATCTTCTCTCGATGGTGGTCCAGAGATAAAATCCTCCCCCCACATCCTGAGTCTAGTCGTTTACAAGAACAAGAAAACACAATTAGGAGCTCCCGGTTCTCATTTAATTAAAGCATTCAGGCCTCGTTAGAGATACAAAATTTGCTGGAGTTGAACAAAAAAAAATCAATTGATAAAGTCATCATTCAGCTTTTTTATGAAAGAAAAAAAAACAAATAAACAAATACTATTAACTAATTATTCTAATGAATTTCAAAATCTACGAATTCTCATAAGCGAGTTTTTGGAGTTAATTATTCATTCTTAAAGAAAATTTTTTTTCTCTTCCCGGCATCTCTAACCATATAGACTTTAAGGGATATATTATATAATTAACTTATTTACAATTATCAATTGGATACCAATTCACTACCTTTAACCTTTCAGTCACGGGGTGGAAGAAATTTTGATTTTCTAAAATTTGTAGAATGTATGGTGACGAGAAATCTGCCTAAGAGGGGGAGAATGGAGAATTTCTAAATCCCCAAATGGAACTCAGGATTGGAACAGTTGGGGATGGGCCCCAGCATTTAAAAATTCTTTTATGTTGGAAATTTAATTTTAAAAAATATTAATTTATAATAAGACGACTAAAGTATTTTCAAGATTAGGTACAAAAACTTTTGTTTTAATTTCATATTATTTCATTAAATAAGTGAAAAATAAAAATAAATTACTATTGGACGGGGGAGGGGGGGGGGCGATGCTAAGGGTCACTTAGGTTAGTTATATTTGGTCAGGAAAACAATTGTTGGTTGGATGACATCATATTGTGAAACCAAGCCTTTCTATTACCGTAAATGTATTCGTATCAATAATTATTTTTGTTAAATTGTTATGCTCCCCCCCCCTCCCCCGTGACCGAGAGGTTAAAGATACTGTATTATGGCATAACCTTAAACCCCGAGGGGTGTGGGTTCGGATCCCAGGCAGTCCAATGAAAATTTATTTAAATCAAATGGGATACCAATTGATTTAAATAAATATGTCTGGATAATATAAATATATATTATGTATCGTCTATATGTCTATATGGCCTCAGATGCCAAAAAGACTAAAAAAAAAAATTTATGCAAAAATATTTTCATTATTTCTTTCACACTTACAAAAATAAATTTTTTTTTATTGTCAAATTCTTTTTTTTTTTTTTTTTATGATTTTACACATTTTGATAAAAAATTCCAAGGTTGCCAAGGTTAGATAATAAATGGAATATAATAATTAGCAATGATTAACGCTAATTTGGCTTGGTAAATATTATTCCTTAGAGTTGACTCAACTATTGTATAAACATCGATATTCTTAGATACACAATGCGATCTAAGATGTGCACTTAGAAATAAAAAAGAAGAATTTGGTGGATGAGGGAGAGGCAATTTAAAAAAAAATTATAAAGATCTTTTATTATGCAAAATAAGCTAAAGACGTCATCTAAAGGTGGGCTGTTAGTATTTAAATTATTTAGTAAATGCTTGGGTCTGGACAAAATCTTGTAGGCAATTTTTAAATTTAAATTTCTAAAGACAATACAATTATTATTATATTTAATTATACTCGTGTTATAGTATTATTATTAGTTTTTTTATTTTAATTTTAAACTCCAATTTAAGCATCGCAGGCCAGTTTACTATATATAAATTAAATTGTACGAGAGGAAAAAACGTACGGCCAGATTCAGAGCTCTTGTTTCTCGGAGGGAACCTCTCCGTGCTTAGCCTTGCTTATTGACTTATTACTTGCTTAGGTTCTCCGTGCTTGTTCCTTCCTTTTCCTGCCAGTTTATTATTACTTATAAAAAAATAATTTCCAAAAAAAGTGGAATAAGAATTCATGAAAAATTAAAATTGCCAGTGATTGCAAATGGATAACCAAAAAATTTTTGAAGTTTCTAATGTATTTGAATAAATTAAGAGAATTAAAAAATTTGTAAAATAAAAAATAAATTATAGTCCAGTCGGTCTCAGAATTACAGAAATCTTATTCCCATTCCAAAAGGTTTTTTCCTTAACTCGTGCCATTAAATAAACGAGTAGTTTGAAGGCAAAACTGTATTGCCCCAACGAACTTGAATCTGCATAAAAGTCGCAGAATTGCGAATAATTCCTATTTGAACGCAAGAGCTACAGAAATGCTCGAAATAATCTTATGGATTTATAGATGTTGGTATCCGGAAATAGCGTAAAAATTCAAAATTTCGAAACCAAATTTTCATATTCGAAATAAAATTGTGGACATACACTCAGAGAGACAAAATCAGAGAGAAATATTTTCAAGTTCGCTCAAAATCCGTCAAATTTATTAAATTATTTAGATTTAAAATGATAAATAATTTTTTTTGGGGGTGGGGGCAGAGGGGCCGGAGCCGGACCGCCCTTTATTAATGATAAGAACATCGATCAATCAGTATACCAAACTTCTCTTTACATTCATCTTGATGCAATGATTTTATGAAAATTAGGAGAGAAAAGATTTAAAGTTATATATTGTCAACACAAATTGTCTTTTAAATACTGAATAAATAAATTGAAATAGGTTATCTGTTTTTTTCCAAGAGGTGTAATGGGAATCTCCCCTTTGAGTGGGCGTGATAGATAAATTAATTATTATGGACAAATAGGATAAACCAATGTTGTTTTTCCTCCAGATGTTTGGATAGAGTCGCAACGCCTACCTCCTCCATCTCCAAACTCGGTACTTCCAAGAAGTAATTCAATCTTCTATTTTTATTGAGAGAAAAGAGATTCCAATTTGCTGATTCACCTCTCTATTCTAATCCCAATTTCAGGATTTGCATAATAGTGAAAAAGGCAAATTGCATTTTTATTCTCTCCCTTTGCAATTGCATTCAACTACTCCCTTAATAAATTCCCTCTCTCGTTGGAATTCTCACTATTTTATTTAATCCAAGATTAATTATTTTACAATAGTAGAGTACAATTTGATCTTAATGCAAAAATAAATACCCATTTTATGTGATTACTCTTTTTTTTATCACAATATTTGATGTTTGTGCTAATATTTGAATTAAACAATAAAATAACTAACGCAATCAAATTCTTTTGGAATTAATCATCAACATTTATTTAAGATTCATTATCATTAAAAGCTTCTTATTTTACAAACAGTGTAGTAGTGATGTTTGAATTACTAAAAAAAAATTTATTTGTCTTAGGAAAGACGTAGTATGCATAAACACACCCTAAATCAGGAATTAAAATTTTTCCAAAAAGCATACTTTTCCTTATAGATAAAGATAAAGATTATATATAGTGAAAAATTAATGTTTTTTGTCATATTCTCTTAAACTAATCTAAATATATTGATTAAATATAAATATAATAAATAGAAAATCTCTAAGATGTTTTAATCATTTTCTATCTCAAAATAGTGCGAGGTTCTCAATTTTGGATTTTGAGAATCCCATAGAAAAGATATGAAGATGCGTTACCATGGTAACAAAATATAAATATTTTTAATTCCTATGTTTGATAATAAACGAGATTTAGCCCTGTCCTTAGTGCAGAGCTAGAGGTCTTGTCATACCAAAGGTCAATAGTTCGCTTCCCGTCCTAAGCGACAAAAATTTATTTAAATTATATTGGCTACCAATTAATTTAAATAAATAAGGTCGGAGTCTAAATGACAAAAAAAGACAAAAAATAAAATAAACGAGATTTAATTGGCAATTTAATTTTTTTTTTATAATTTTATTAATTGATTAATATACACAATCGAAAAATCTCTACAAACAAATGCTAAATAAAATTGTGAACCGACGCAAATATTCTGATGTGACTGCACATAACACAATTTTCCTTTCTTTAGGCAATGCAAGAGAGAGATTTGTGATCTGCGGCCGTCACACCAGATTTTTTTCTTTTGAGGTCAACTTATGGTAACTCCGTTAAGATTTCTCTCATTTTACTATCAAATTTATCTAATATTTGTAGTTTATTTATTCAATTCACATTAATATATAGTACTTGTTCTAAGTATTAAATATTGTATCTGAAAATGTTTTATGTAAAAGAATAGAAGATAAATATTTGCTCGTGAAGGGAGGAGAGACGACCGGCTGAATGTCTAAAGTGTGAATCAAGTTAATTAGGGCCCTGCACAGTACAATAGGCATCAGCTTTCTCGGAGGAAATCATAAAATGCATTACAATATGAACCACCTTAATGAAGAGATGAATGTGTTTTGGTCGTATAAATCTTTGATGTTTTTTTTCTAGAGAGTAAGAGGATAAAATTAGTTTAAAAAATAAACAATATGTAATAAAATAAAAATTATAGAATGAGTTATTATATTTGGATATATATATATACAACGTTTCGGCTCAGGGCCGTCTATAATTTTGGCGTCTGAAGTGAATCATATTAATATGCCTAAACATATTCTCCTATATATTTTGATCTTGTAATTGGTTTTTATCCTATAAAAAAAATACTATAACCAGCAAGATGATACATAAAAAGAAAAAATGTTTCACGTTATAAATGATCGACATTTCGCTCCTAAATTACTAACGTCCTCAGGCTCAAATATGTATATTTGTTTCTCTCTTAGAGTGGAGAGAAATGAGTCTCAGTTTAATAATTGTAATGGTAATATTAATTTCTTATTTAGCAATGTATGGACATTTCGAATAATGGTAACCCAGTCAGTTAGGCTTTTAGGCTTAAAACTTAAAAAAAAAATATTCTTCACCGAAAAAATTATTTCTCATAATTTCATCTACACGTCTCAAATAAATTAAATTTATAACATTTTTACATTACTTGCTAGGATGTGATTTTCAAACTGGAACAAATTTGGATTTTGGTAACATTGTCTAAAACTATTTATCCAAAAATTCACTTACCTTTAAAGAGAGAGAGAGAGAGTATTTAAAAGTGCAAATCTTCAAAACAGATTCAAAATCTTTTGAAATATAATAATTGAGTAATGTATTTTTGAAGGTAACCTAGTCTAGACTTATTATTTCTTTCAAGAATTAATATTATTATAATCTTTTAATCAAAAAACAAACTTTTCTCATATGAAGTGTCTTACCAACCAGGCGCCAACTCCCACTCCAAAAGAAGGAAGTTTAAAAAAAACACCCAAAAGGCCAAAGGAAAAAATAGCCATGTGTGAAAACACATTTTTTATTTTTTACTTTTTTTTTAGACTAGCCGGCTAGACTTTAAAATTGTGAGAAGTTGAAATTTAATTCATTACACTCCATTCTAATCCCACCAGGCTTTCCATAAAAAAAAAATGATTCTACATTTCAAGAACAAATTTTGAAATATTAAATATTAATTGGAAATAATTTCGAAAATTTGACATATCAACCATCCCACAAGACTAATCGATCTCGATATATATAATATATAAACTTGTTCATTCCGTATCAATAATTTTAGAGAGATATTTTGTCCAATCTGGTATCTCGAGTTTTTATAAAAACTGATAATTATTTTAGATCAAAAAATGCTCCTGTCACGAAATTAAAAATAAAAGTCAATAAATCTTTTCAAAGATTTATTTTATAACAAACATGAATTTAAACTATTTGTGATTTAAACATTTTGTACTTAGAGGATATCTCAATAAAACGTATCTCATTTTCGTGATCTTGGTTGCCTGGAATAATCAGATCAGATCAGGGAGGATGAGTCCAACCCTCACCAAGGGTGAATCTAATCCCCATCGCCAAATAGCCGAAAAAATGTAAAATAATTTCAGAAGAGTAAAATTGACCCCTCATTCTCTAAAATGTTCCCTCCATGCCTCTTACAATCTCCCATTCAGAAAAAAGAAAATTTTTAACAAATATAAAAAAAAAATCCAAATTCAAAAAATAAATGAATAAAGTACAAATGGGCTCTATATTTACCAGGCAAATGAAAGAACCACTATTACCGATTAAAACAAAAGAAAAAATACCAAAGGATTATTTTAAGGAAAAATAAATAATAAAACCCCTAAAATTAGTTTTACAGTAAATTTTGTTTTTATTTGTTTTCTTTCGTGTTAAATAAAAAAATTGAATTAAAAAATATATTAATTATTATCATATAATAATAAAAACAGAAGAAATGATCGTATTTATAATGTGGTTACTTAAAGTATACAAATAAATAAATAAGTACGAAAAATGGTTGATACGATAAAATATTTATATTCTACATTGTGGTTTATGAAAGAGAGAGTTACCATTCAGCTTTTGGTAACAAAATGCTTGTCGCTAGAGTGTGTTACCATATTTATTAATAATATAAGTACAATGAAGTAAAAAAAGAGGAAAGATAGAGAGGAAGAATGAAATATAAATATCTTGCTTTTATTATATTAAATTAAACAATAATAATTACAAGAGTTATGATTAAAAACAAGATAGTTACATTTCATTCATACATATACAAATTATCGTACAAAAAAATATTCAAAACCTTAGTTAACTTAGTATTTTTTTGGCAACTAGCTTCTTATTGCCAAAATAATAATATTAAAGGCATTGTAAAAAAAAAATATGGCAACGTTTTCATATCTAAATGTTACTGTTTATATATTATAATGTGAAAAAGAAATGGAAAAAAATTAAGAAGTTTATTCGGATGAGAAGTGAGTGAAAAATTATAAAGAAAAAACAAATCTTGAGAGTAGAAAAGTTAAAAAGAATTTAGTTTAAAATATTTATCAAAAATAGAGGATAAAAAATTTATTATTAAATACTATTATTAATTAGGCATTATTTAAAATAATTCTTTTCTCCGAATAAACTTTAATGAATTTAAATACAAAAAAATTATTCGAAATGAAATGAGAAATATTATAAAAAAAAATATATATATATACAGAGAATTTTGTGTTTTTATAAAAGTAAGTGTTGAATGTTGATGGATGATTTTTTTATATATTTAAGGGACTATTTTTTTTTTTTTAATCATAAAATTTTCCATTGGATTTTGAAATCTACTAAAAAGCACTAGAGGTGTGCTCGACTTGTTTTATTTTTATTAATGTAATAATTTAATTTTTGGTTACGAAACATCAATCTGGTAACTAACACACTTAAGTTCTAATTATTGCTATTGATGGAATGTTTTTTTTTTTTTTTTTTTGTTTTTTTTTTGTTTTTTTTTTTTTTAGGAGGATATTCAATCTCCTAAAAGTGAAAGCGTTTTTTGAAAAATTTAAAAAAAATCTTTTTTTATATCCGCTAAATAATTATATTAATAATAATAATAATAATAATAATAGTAATAGTAATAATAAAAATAATAATAATAATAATTATAATAAGTAATAGGATAAGATAATAAAAAGATGTTAAGGTTAAATACTTATATATATACGTATATATATATATTTATAAAAATATGGATAAAATTAATTTTTAAAAATGTTTATTTGTGTCTTAGAGACATTTTATTAATTTTAGCATTTATTTCAATATGAAAAATAAAAAAAATTACTTAGCAAATATAGAAAAAGATTAGGCTTTAAATTCATTTACATTATCATTATAATAATGGCGATAGACATTTTTTTTTGTTACAACATTCAACATTTAAGAATACTTTTGTTTGTTAAAAATGAACAAAGATAAGTACAATATATAATTATAATAAGGGTAATAATAATAATAATACTTTTGTGTTTGTAATCAATATTTAATATTTATATATATTAATTTTTAAGCAAAAAAACTTTTTCCTTTTTTATAAGACTTATTTAAACAACACCTCGGATGTGTTTATATCTGTGTTTGTGTTAATTTTAGTGTTTTACAGGTCCAATAATAAAAAGAGTCCAAAAAATGTTAATATTAATAATTATAATCACATGTGAAATTTAAAACAACCTTCAAGGGTTCTTTTTTTAACCTAAATTGAATTATTGAAAATAGAAAATTTTGGGTTTAAATATAGATATCGATTTTATTATTTTCTATAAAAAAAATTTATGTGAATAAATGAATAAATAAACTATTTAGAAAATAATTAGGACTATAGAAATTTAATTAAGGAGATTTCTACAGCTCTTAACATAGAAGGAAATCTTTTGTCATGATTATTTCCAAAAATTTTAATTTTAAAAAACATTAAAATTTAAAGAAATTCTCTTAAATACTTTGGTTTTGTTTTTATTTTACCTAAATTGATTTTCTAAAAGCTCAAGTCTTAGTCCTAGCTAAAGAAATGGCAATTTTTATATATATATATATAAAATTTGATAGAAGCAATTTTATGTCGACTAGAGTTAAAAAGATTTATCTTAATCAATTTCCCATGTGATTGATTGGATGTCCTTTAAGGATCTTTTTAAAAGCGAACCTGCTTGGTTTAAGATCTACAATTTTTTAAATTTTTATACAATACCTTAAAAATTATATATATACACATTGGAGGAAGGGGCTACCCTTCATACATATATATATAATTGGTATTCATAAAATAAAGACAGATCACGTAGCTACCGGAGACGGTGGCGCTTTTTGCATAGGTTTCCGGTATAATTTGTGCTTATGTCTTCGCCGATGATGAAGGCCTGAATCGTTATTATTGTTATTATTGTTATTATTGTTGTTATTAGTATTGAGAGTAGGAGTGGGCCTTCTCGAGTGGGGATGCCCTCGTAGTCCCTTATGTCGATTATGGCGTAAATGGTTTAATTTCTTATTCGGGGCTACTGTTGTTGTTTGTGTAGTTGTTGTAGGAATGGTAGTGGTTTGTGTGGTCGTTGTTGTGGACGGGGGTGTCGATCGTGATGTGGTTCGTGGTGATGGTGGTTGTGGCGGTGGTTCCGCTGAGCCATACAATGCTACTTGGTTATTATGACTATTGATGCTAAAGGCATCGTCGAATTTCAGGAAATTGTAGCAGCGTTTCAATTTTTGTGGAATCGGCATCCTTGGCGCAAGTGGAAGGCCTCGTATTGTGAAACCAACCATGTGAGAGGTATTTGCCACAGAGGAGTACCGGTTGTATTGGCCGTACTGCATATTCTCGTAGAATTGACACATCGGGCCTTTCGCTTTTGCCTGCAAAGAAGCGAGAAAATCGTCAATCAGTTTTTCGGAATGCCAATTATGTGAAAACTAAATTTTCTAACTTGGAATTTAACTTTTACGGTAAGATCTGTGCGTATATCATCTATACTAGCGGTATTAAAAGTATGCGAAAGTATAATACAACTCGTCGGGAAGATCTGAGGGATGTTTTGGGTCAAAAGATTATAAAAAATATAAAGAAAATAACAAATTTAATAAAACACTATACAATTTAAGAATAAGAGAAAATGAAAAATGATCTGAAATTTCAATTTTAAAAAAATTTTCAAACTGCCCCTTGATCTTTCGCGCATTTTCTTGTCCCCTAGATTGGAGACCGCCTATCCTAAACAAATTGCTTTAGTCAACAATGATTAAATCAGTATAATATAATAAATAAATATAATTCAGGTATGTATTTAGAATTATTAGAATAACTTTTTATAGATAAAATATAAACAAACTAAGCAGGGGAATAAAAAGTAAGAAAAGACAATATAGAGGAAAATAGAATAACTTTTTAAGGGGGAGAAATAAAATCATATCTGTCTCAGGTTCTACTTTATTTGGTAAATGTTTCGGCCAGCCTGACGCGAGTCATCCTCAGTGCCTCAATGTGATTATGTATCCCTGCTATATCTTGCTATCGAATCCCTTAGTTGGATGCATGTCCCTCGCCTCTCCAAGAATTTTTATATTATCATTGAACGCATAGCCACTAGATAATCACATTGTGCCACTGAGAATGGCCAAAATATTTGCCAAGAAACAGCTGGTTTTATTTCTCCGAGTCTTTAAATTTATATAAATTCAGATCAATATCTAAATAATAACTCAAGGCAAATAAGAAAATTAAAACTTTACAAAATTTTCTCCTATAAAATGTAAAATATAGCTGACCTTCCCGACTAATTTCCACCGTCGATTGAAGCACAGATACTTCTTTGATTCCTCGGCGTAGATGGTTAACTTGAGTGCAAGGTCGTGGGACCTTATTGTTAAGTTTTCTAAAATGAAAGAACAGAGAGAAAAAAAAAATCATTAGTTTTTTTTCAAATATGATTTTTATATAATAAATGGATAATATTCACCCCAACTAACGATATATACTTCGAAGTTTTTTGTTTTAATACCAACACTTAAAAGGGTCTCTCGTCTTTTTGATAAACAAATAATGGACACAAAAAATAAATTCCTTTCTTTTTTTTTTTTTTTGTTCCTATCAAGAAATGAAGTTTTCATTTATTAGAAGAGAGACAGAGAGAAAGACCTTTTATTTTTTGATATTTGAAGGTAGAGGCCAACAAACATACACTTTAGTCTTGTTTAAAAAAAAAAAAGAAGATGGAGTGAATAAATACGTGAGATTCCAAGTAATTTGAAACGCGGCATAAACAAACAACCCTTTTTTTGAAGGGGTTTCAAGGTGTGGCAGACCCATTGGGTGTCCTAACTATTGCTATGTGTGAGTGTGTTATGCATTAGGTATTATCAATACAACTAACTGCTGGAGCTGACTTCCCCTATTAAAAAAAAAAGAAAACATTCAAACAACATAGGACAAAATGAATGTCTCACGAAAAGAAAGCGTAAGTGAAAAATTCCATGACATTTTTACGGATTAAGGGACATTAACCTTTCAAAATAAATTAAAATATAGTAATAAAATAAACACTTGCTAAGATTTATAAATAAGAAACATATTACATATCTATTCATTGTGACGTTAGAAATGAGAAAGATAGATTTTATTTATTATTTTCTTACGGGGTTAAAAAACCTCTACAATAATTGGATTTCAAAGAGAGGTGAGCGAGCAAGCACATGTAAGTTTTATAGGTATGATATTTTAAATTTTATTTTATGTTTTTGCATTTTTTTTTTTTTTTTTAACCAAGCAATAGAGGAGGAAGAATGAAAGAATTTTCAGAGATTTTTTAAAATTTAAACTGACAAAATCGAAAAGTTTATTTTTTTAAATTTGCAAAATTAAAGAAAAAATCTGGTGTGATAAACGCATATCACAACTTGCCTAAGGAAGTTTCCTTTCCACATGTCACACCTGATTTTTGGGGCGGACCCCCTAGGTAGCCGTCTAATTTAATCGATTTCTTTAGAGTAGTTTAAGAAACAGAGGTACTCGAACAACGGCAAAAGATTACATTAGATAAGTTTGGAGGGGATAAGGGTTAATATCTTTCAAAGATAATAAATAATTGATATATGAATTTTAATCTAAATCGTTATAGCGAATTTTGAGAAAATAGAAAAACAAAAAAGTACATCAGTAAAGTACTAGGACTCGTTGACCTATTTTATTGGCAAGTTTCGAGGTGCAGGCGATGAGTAAAAATTTATAAAATTTCAGTCTCATAGGTTTTTTCGTTTTTGAGAAATCTTGACAGACACCATTTTGCGAGGCCCATTTTTATACACTCAGGGAACCTTAAAACGTGTATTTCCGTTGAAATCTCGACATCAATTTTTTTGAGATACTTTCTCACTCTATATTTCATATATAGCTAAGAGAAAGTAAAAAATGTAAATTTTTTTTTTTTTTTTTTCGATTAAACGACTAAAAATTTCCTGCCTTATCAAGCGGATTGTCAGGAGCAAAGGTATATGGTTTTAAAATTTCTAAACTTTTTTTTCTTCTTTTCTTATATTACAATAATTTATGTTAATTTATTTTCTATATTAATATTTATTTATATATATATATATATATTTATATTTCTATGTATTTATCTTTGTATTTAGTTGTATATAATTTGTGTACATGTTTTATATATATTTATTGTATATTCTATGGTTTATACCTTAAGGGTTATGGCCTTAATAAAAAAAAAAAAAATTTCTAAACTAAAAAATTTTAAAACCTTTGGACTATTAATTTTTGACTACCTCTAAATTTCTTCGCATTATATTGAAATTTTCATTTCATAACACTAAGTAGAAGTAAAAACTCTATTAACAAAAAATAATTATAAAAAATTAAAATTTTTATTTATTTACTTAATAATTATTTCAGCACGAGATCTGCAGTTTCACGGAATTAATGCTTTGGTATTAATGGCTAAATTATATCAAATTCGATAAGCAAATATTTACAATCAATCATCTATTCACTCTTTCATTTGAGTAAGGTCTAATTCAAAGATTCCCAAATTTATTTATCTTAGACAAAAGACACACGTTTTATTTATATGAAATATTTCTTTCATCTGCTCTTATGTGCTGTGCTTCCCTGGGTTGGGTTGCCACTTTCTTGCCGAGGAGATGACACCTTCACTTTTGTATTTTCGACATCGGAGGCATATATATTTTTAATCTGATGATAACCATATTTATTAAAATTTTGGTGTATATACACAAAATTTTCCCCTCAGGGCGATAAGAGAACTACTGATCATGTTTTCTCTGCGAAAGTGAGAAACGGAGGCGAGTCACTTATTAAACCTATGCTTATATAATTTCTCAGCCAGAGATGGATTTGAATTAAGATTTAAAAATTTCACTGTATTACTTATATTATTATTTATATTATTAGCATATTACTTAGCAAATTGGCTCTTGCTGGAAAAAAAATTGAAAGTATATTTTTTTTTTTTAAATTAAAGTCCTAATTTAGGTTTAAAAGTATTTTATTTGGGGAAATTATATTATTTTGCTATTGATTGGTAGAAAGAAGTACTTAAAAATCTAAGCAGTGGAGTTTTGACGTCCGTTTATTTGTTTTTTCAGGATTGAATTTGCCGTTTTGGACGCCCTATAAATTAAATTTTATTAGACATCATCTTATAAAAGACAAGACTATAAAATATTTATTGGTCATTTCGGACAGCGACAAGTGCAGACATGACAAGGAGGAGGCGTTTTGGGGGAAGGGAGGAGGGGGAGCCTCTTTAAAAAACTCTCACGCCCCCGTTTCATATAAAACAACCGGAGAAATTTAAATATGTTTTACAGTTCAATCCTAATAAAAACCCAAAGAAAAACATTATGTAGAAGAACTCTATGGTTAAGCTTACAAAAAATAATATTAAGAAATAGAAAAGAATTTTATTGATATATCAAAACTCAAGAAAGCCTCCTGTTAAAAGACAATGAAGTAATTAATTAATTTTAATATATTAATAGGCCTATTAATTTTTTTTAAGTTTCGGCTTCTGAGGTCATTTATTTATATTAATAGATAGCAAATATAATATAAATAAATTTTTGTCACTCGGGACAGGAAGTGAACTTCTGGCCTTTGTTATAAGAGGCGAGACCTCGATCTCGGCATCAAGGGGCAGGGCTATTAATTTAAAAATTAAATGCACTTTATTAAACATGCTGAATTATTGTAACTAGATATAATTCGGATGAATGAAACGAACATTTTTAATTTTGGCTGGTTATCTGGATAACAGTCATTTATTTTATTAGTTAATACTCGTAATTTATAGAATAATTCAGGGCATATAAAATAGTTTCGTTAAAAAGGATGCATACGATCAGAGAGGTGCCGACAAATTTATTGCTCTGAATTAAGATTGATTTCTTTTTTAGTTTCCAGAGACCTAAGTTAATCAATTTCAAGTCATTTAAAAGAGGCACTAAACTCTATATTCAATATATTGTTACAAATGTTACAATGCGATCAAAATTCTATTTGTAAATGAAAAATAGTTGTGTTAACAATTGGAACCTGCTAAGTTTTTTAATAATAAATAATAGCATATCATTAAATTCAGTAAAAAATGACATTCCATATTCCATATTTATGTTGCTATTTCTATGAAATGTCTTTATTTTAAATTTTTTTGGTTAATTTAGAAATTTTTTTTCCAGATCTAGAGTAACATCTTTTTATAATATTTAATTTACCTTTGGCCCAGAGAGCAAAAAATTCTCTTTTTAGTCATTTGACACTTAATGGTTACCCTAGAGCAGGGGTGAAGGTCCCTATCGTTTCCAGAGACCTAAGTTAATCAACTTCATTTAAAATATGTACTAAACTCTATATTCAATAATATAATATATATAAATATGTTACAATAGTGGGTGATTCAAGTTTTCCTGGTGGGGGTAGAGGTTTTTGTCCGATGTGGAATAAATTTAACTATATATTTTTTAATAAACCAAAGTGGGCGGTAAGTATAAAAAGGTCTAGAGTAACCACTCTAGAGAGTAGCTTGCATGGGATCATACAGGGGTGGGTTTCCGTTTCCTTCCCTAGGAAGAGGCGTCACTTATAAAGATCGATATATTTTTTTCCATGAAGTGAATTTGCACCTGAGTTGCCTTCCCGATTATAATCTTAATTGCTTTATCTCCTCGGCTAATCGCCTTAACGAAAAAATTACAATATCCAAAATTAAACATGTAAAACTCATAAATAACAATTTTTGTTAAATTTTGGCCAATATATACACGCACCACCAAAATGTTTTTCAACTCTGCAAGTTGAGAAATAATATTTATGACAACCTAAGAGTAGTAATTTTGACCGATTCATTCGTCCAGTAGAGACAAGGGCGTAGCAAAAAAATATTTTTTTTTTCAAATGTACAAGAAAATTATATTAATTAATAAGCTTATAAAATAATTTTCAATCACATTAAGTTATGAATAAATATTCAAATAATCTTAATAATTTTTTTAAAGTCATTTATTGATCAATTGACATTTCCTCATTCAAGTCTGACTGACTATGATAAAATAAATATATCACTCTGCTTATATAGTATTATCATACTTAAAAGAGATTTTTTTATATGATAAACAGGAATGCCTTGATTTGAATAATGCGATTTTGATTAGTTCATAAAAAATTTGAGACTATATCTTAATATATGTGGTGCCAAATTTGTTTAATGCGCTTCAGTAAGATGCGATTTTTTTTTTCGCAAACTTTCTCAGGCGGTGGCAACGAAATCTTGGGGATTATAATCTACATGATTAGAGCACTGTAATAAATTTTTTTTAATTCTCTTAATATTACGACTTTCGTCATTTAATCGTTATATTTATAATTCATTTTGATAAATGCGATATACTGTGAGGATTTATTAACCGCACAAGGGATTCCTGTAATATGAAAACAATTGGGATTTATTCGGGGATTTCGATGTCTACATGTGACGTCACATTTCCTGTCTGCCAATTAAACTCCAATATTTTTATTTACAAATGATCCTCGCCCTGATGTCTATCTCTATTCCATCCAGCAGCAGCCAATAGAAATAGAAATATGTCCCCGTATAAAAGAGAAATATCGACGACCATCAATGAGGCTATAAATTCACCTCCTCTCAGATAAATATCGACGTTTTATAAAAATAATAAAATGTTAAACAAACATGACGGCAATTTTAATTCCTTCGAGACATGCAATGGTTAATAGGATCCAAAGCTATCATTAAAGGAGTCTCAGTATACTTTTTAAGATGCAAAATTATGATAATAAAGGAATAGAGATTAGTAATCAAAGAGTAGTTTCGAAATCTCTTCTCACATATTTCTATTCATTTTTTTTTATTTTTTTTTTTGTTAACGTAAATATAATAGATTTATTTAATTAAATATATAATTATTTAATAAGAAAATATTTATAATTAAAGTAGAATTTTGGTACCTTTTGGAGATGGCTCTGTATGTTAATAGAATACTTAATTGAGGAGAAGATAATTTATGAGGGAAAAGATGAGAGGGTGGTTGATGGTGAAGCTGAGAGGCGGAGTCCCCCTGGGCACATTTTGGGCACACCCCACAGGCGCCCCCGCCCCCAAATTCACGCCCAAATTAACAAGCTCCCTTTGGTCCACCGGAGCAGTCTACCCTCTTACCGATTCTATTCAAATTAACAAACACCTTTGAAAAACAATAAACCAGTGTTTCCCAAACATGTATCCTCTGCCCCTTCGCCTTCCCCCTGAATGCTTTTTAATATTTCTTCTCTCCCTTTTCCCTTTTTACTTAAAAAAAAAATAAATAAATAAAATAAAGATTTACTATCGCATGTCAGATTTTTGACAAAATATTTTTTTTCTTTCTTTTGTTATTAAAATTTAAAATTTAAATTACATTACGATTTGTTGGTAATCGTATCTACTCTATATTCAGAAAAAATAAAATACATTGCTTTTTGGGAATTCCTAGAAAATTGGAAATTTTGTTCTTTTAAGGGCAGGGAACAATTATTACAAACAGTAGTGAAATAAAAGTCAAATAAACGATTTTTTAAGAGAGCAAGTAGTTAAGGATTAGTTAGCTAACTAGAAATAAACATACAGGGGGGAGGGAGGAATTAGAGATTGGAAATAAGTAACTTTACAGCTGCCAAAAGAAGTCTATTATCTGAGGTAGGCTAGGTTTGAGGTGTGTATGTCAAGTCACCTTCATTAAATAAAATGGTATCCCAGGAGGTGGACATATAAGGTCCAATGAAAGTGAAACATTTATTTTAATGGCTTTTCCTCCCCCACGTGATAAAATAGAGGGTATATTATCTTAATGGATTAGTTTCATCAATTAGGTGAATATTTTTCTTCTTATTTAATTTTACTAAATCAAATCAAATCTTTTCCAAACGATATTTTTTTATTTTTTACCAATAAAAAAATAAAATGTCATTTTATGGGAAACAAACTGAGAAATATTGAAAAAATGAAGAAACCAGAAAGAAAGAAAGAAAAGAACAGATAAAAAAAATAAATAAAACGAAAAGTAGAACAAGTTTTTCACTGGCTGGGATGGTAAAAGAGTATGAGAAAGGGCGGATGGGTGGGTGAAGGAGGGGAACTAAAAGTTTGCTCGTATAAAACTACAACCAACTTGGAATTCTAGCCGAGTCTTCTTCCCACCAAACTACCCGTTCTCTGTCTGTCGGATAGTTTTAATCGAATGCCGTCTTTTTTTTTTTTTGCTTTTCCCTTTCGGTCTGAGGGGCCAAAAGAGTTCACTAACCCCGATTTATATCGTTTCTTAAAAAGGGACCTTCATTTCAATGTTTTAAGTTTTCAATGGACTGCAAAGTGGCAAGTCAGGATTTCTCCCAATCTAACCAATTTATATAAACTTTCCCTCGGAAAAACTTTGATAGGGGCTGTATATTAATCATTGTATAAATAACACGGTCACAGAAAGACCGAAAATATCACCTTGAATATAAATAAAGATTTAAAAAAAATAAATAAAAAAATAAAAAACCCACATTGCCTATTCATAAAAGAAAGGGAAATAATATTATTAGTCTAGTACTTATATTTATTTATTAATACCATCACGTATAATGTGAATAATTGTATCAGAATAAGTATACTAGTTTCACGTCTCACCCGACAAATGTGAAGTCGGGGTTCGAGTTCCGGGTGTTCGGAAATAAAAGTTAATCGATTTTAATTAAATGTTAAAAAATACCATCCCCCCTCAAATGTAATTGGTCAACTTGTATCTTTGGTTTCGTCTTAATGGATAATTAATAGATCTAAATGAAATAATAGGTATGAAATAAAAGGTATATTATGAAATTTAATGATTTTTAATTTCACATAGCTCTCATAATTACAGAAAAGATACAGAGTGTCCAATTACTTTTGAAAGTATATACATATGATAATATAGATAATATATTGTTTATATAATATTTTTTAAGAATAGTGATTCAATTTACATGAAAAATTCTTATTATTGTCACGAAAAATTAAAGAAAGAAAAAAGACTGGCATAAAAAAGAGAAGAAAAATACCAGCCTTAGCTTGGGTAACCCGTGATCACTCAGCAAGTGTGAGTCTATTTTATTATGTTAGTATTTTTAATATAAAGTATTAATTAAATTGCGGAATGAGTGTAATATTTACATCAGTTTTGATATCATTTTGGGGATTAATTCTGGGAAAAAATTTTAAAATAAAGTTTAATACGAATCCCAGCGAACCCAGCTCCATTTGTGCTTCATTTAACCTTTTATTTTAACTTAACTGATGTTAATTATGGCTGAATGGACAATTTCACTGATCATCTAAAAAGCTCCTTTTATCATTTCAATTATCTAAGTGTCGTTAATTTTTCAAAATTCCTGATTAGTAATGATTTATAACAGTCTAATTATCCTTAGTAATAATGCAAATTCTTTCGTCAGACAAAAAAAAAAAAAGAATTGGTTAACTTGAGAGACACTAAAATGGAGAGAGATGAAAAGTTGGACAGGAAGACAGGTGGAGTTGAGTCACCCTTTCTTTGTCGGAAGATATCATCCCCATTTATCTTCTTAAGTCCGTAGAAGGGGGAAGCTCAGGGTCAATTAGCCCCCCGCGACTGGGCGCTAATGGGTAACCCCCACGTTAACCCAAAAGGGCATCCAATTGATGTCCACTTACCCTCCGCCCTATTGTTCTTTATCTTTATGATAAATGTTTTTTTTAATTCTTCAAAGAATAATGATCGCTACTTATTTTTTTCTTATTCTTTTTCAAATTATAACCAGTTGAATTCATATTCCTATTTTAGAGTAATAAAAAATAACCTTGGAATTTATAGAGATAACAATTTTAAACAAATATTAAATAAAATTTTGGTGGTGATTCTATCAAATTAAAAATATTAATTCAAAATAATAATAGTGTGAATCTTAAGAGGAATGAGACTTTTACCATTTACAAATATATAACGTGGAGTGCATAATTTTTGCATCATTTTATTTTTGCTTTCTGGAAGGTAGGCAACTCACTTATTGTTTCGATTAATTGCTCCAGATTGTTAAATACCCAGAAATTAACAACCGAGCATGCGTGGGGGCTATAAATCGGAAATTAATCGAATTACAGCAAACAAACAAACTAATTTATGCAACTTATGTCACGTGAATGTACGTATTGAAATTGGTTTCGTGTTTCCCTACCCTTTCCCCTCCCTGATAAACATTTAATATTCAAAAAATCTTTAATTGGATTTGTTTTGCTCTGATTCGTCTCTAAATAAAGGAATATCCTCCTTAGGAATTCAAAATAAGGAAAAAGAGGGCATTTCGCAAAGAAAAAATTCTATTGATTAAAAACTTTTTTTTTTCTCTAAGGCAATAAACCAAAATATGACATCTTATTGGATATGAAGCGTGAAAACTTATCGTAAAAAATATCCTATATATCAATGAATCGAAAAAAAAAGAAATAGATAAAATGAACTTTAACCCATTAGTAGAAAAATAGAAAGTCTTGAAAACTTTTTATATAGATTTAAAACCTTAATATGGACTCAGGCTTTTATTGGAATCAGGAAATTTCTTTTCGGTCTATCAACCATAAATATCTATTTACATCATATTTCAGAAAAAATTACAACATAACATTGGAAGTTATTTTCAATAATTTAAAAGAGCCTTGAAATAAAATAAAAAATATTTATGACCACCAAAATAAGTCAAAAAAGTTAATATTTGACAATGTTTATTTTTAAATTATAAAATTTCATTAAATTAAAAAAAAAAAAAAAAAACAATGATTAATTCCTATCGCGAAAAATTATTTTATGATAAAATAAAACCTTTGAGGCTAAAAGAATGATAATGTAAAGTACAATGGCTATTTATAATACCAATATACGACTGAAAAATAGGTTTTTTAATTTTTTTTAGTCTTTTTCGGCATCTGAGGCCATTTAGACTCCGTCCTTATTTATTTGTATTAATTGGTAGCCAATATAATACAAATAAATTTTTGTCGCTTAGGACGGGAAGCGAACCACTGACCTTTAGTACAAAGGACAGGGCAAAAAATAGGTTAATTGCATTTAAATCGTGTAATCACAAAGCTCACTTGTAGTTGACTGAGCATTCGAAATTGAACCACCCCCCCCCCCCCAACTCAGTGTTAATTAACGAAATCCATCTGTAAGCTTCAAACTCTTCCTAATTTTGTAACGCCCTTTTCTAATCAGTGCTCCTATTGATGATATTGCGAGAAAATAGCTAAATATTGAATAAAAGGCGATTCTTCTTCTTTATATGTGAGTGAGTAAAAATCAATTATTTCTATTATTTTATCTAAGTAGGGTATGATTATAGAAAGAAAAAAAGTAAGTAATTTTTTTGCATGAAATCCTCGTAAGAGGTGCCATTTCGGATTCCTGATCACATTTTTATTGTTTTGATCATTAATCTATATACATATCTAAAAAGAGGAGAATATATGTAAATTTATAGTTTTATATCTGCATTATTGTTTTTAGATATATAAATTATTTACTCCTCTCGGATGAGAAATAAGAATAAGAAAAGGGAAAAGGGATAAGGAAAGAGAGTTGCCGCGCCCTCCCTCATATTCTTTTAACCATCCATTGGAATAAATAAAGTGATAAATAAAAAAGTTGGAAGTGAAAAAAAAATTCTCATTGTATTTGGAAGAGAGAGAAGGTATCCAAATATAAGCCTCGGGAGGGGGGAAGAGCCGCCATCAGGTCGACGCAACTCTAGCAATGAGTTGTTAATTGGTAAACACTTCCTCTCTAGTCCTTAAGGCATATCAACCAACCAATGGACCACTAATTATTTAAGAATTTTTATTCTACTTTTTGTTTATAATTCTGTCAATATGATCATATCATATTCAAATTTTTTCATAATATTTATAAATATTTGCAATGAAATAAGAGAAGGAAAAAGTAAATTGAATTGTTTAAAGATTTAAGTCGATTTACACGACCAGTAGTAATGACATCCATTCTACTTAATTAGAATAACATTGGAGGGCATTTTTCCATCGCAAGATAGGCGCTTTTGCAATCGCTATGTCATTGACTTAATAAATACCACAAACCCAACAGGCCCGTGGCAGCCGTTCCTCTGCATTTATTAATACTTTTATTGCCTCTCTGTATATTTATTTTATTTATATCTATTTCCACTCGAATTCTTTCCATCAACTCACCTATACTCTAAGAAGTGGGACTGTCTTGTAACTTGCTCCTAACACTTATAGACTTTTTGATTCATTGCTCCAGAGCTTGTTAATTTTTAAAGAAATTTAAAGCGTGGACCACTCTGGAGCAATGAATTGAAAAAACTTTTTTATTTTAAATAATTTTTTTTTTTGAGCTGGAGAGAATTTCGGATCTTGGATGCATCATGCTTCCTTAACAGTATCTATGTTCACAATAAATTGGTTTCGTATTCAAAGGAAATATATCTATTTGATATATTTCTTCAAAAAATTAATTTTAATTAATAATAAACTAAAAGGATAAATCAAAAAATCTAAAAAATATCAAATAAATCATTAATTATATCTAACTATTAATGATATATAATATAATCAATTCTTGTTCACAAAAGATATTGTATAATTTTGACTTACTAGTATAAATATTATGTTAGTGACAAATTTTCGACATTAATTTTTACATGCATTAGGTTTTCAGGTCCTCTGGTTTAAGGAAATGGTTTTTGAGCATATATAATTTTTTGTCTTAATTCAAACAAATCCACTCAAATATCACATGTTCAGAGGATAATAATTTCATTTTTAACTAACTTTTATTTATTTATATTTAAATAAATAATGATGGATTTTAAATGGGCTCAGATCTCGTAAAAGTGTTAAAAAAATTTGGATATTTTTCATGTATTAAATTTTTGATATTATTATTATCAGTGGTCTTTAAAATTATTAAGCCCTAATTTTTGAAACCAACAATAATTTTTTTTAAAAGAGTTTTTCGGCATCTGAGGCCATTTAGACTCCGTCTCTATTTATTTAAATCAATTGGAAGTCAAAACAATAATTTATTAATAATGTGAAAATGTATTATTATTATGCTAAAAAACTTTGATTTGCAAAAGAATTAATATTAAAATAATATGCTACTAATTAATTTGAATAAATATGGTCAGGTAACGATTATAACCAAATAAATATAATTTATCAGAAATGTCTATATCGCCTCCGATACCAAAAAAAATAGGAATTTTGAACTGGAAAACTCCTATCATTTATGATTAAAGGGTGGCCTGTATATATTTAAGGCAGTAAATAAAATCCTAAATGCTCCTGAGTATTAATGATTTTATTTTATGGTAATAGAAATACATTATGTCCTCTCACCTGATTACGGTCAAGAAACAAGTAGTCTGAATGTCAGCGTAATGGGCGGAGAAACATAAGTCAAGTACACCAACCACACAACAACACTTGAGTATATAATCATGAAATAACAAGGTGAGTTGTAGAAAAAGGATAGTTCCTAATAACAGAGACCAACATACTAGCTTCTTATATGTTGAACATTAAAAGAGCTGAGGTCAGGACACAAAAGAATACGATTTGTGACTCTGAGTCTCAACGACGGCTTCGACTTCCCATTGTTCTCGGAACACCTTTTGTTCTTCTTGTCGTCACAATTTGTATGTAATTGCTATATATGCTCACAGGAGGGTGTTTTCTATCAGCATATAAATGCAATTTTATAAATGGTAAAGAAATAAGCCAATTAGAGGGAAAATATCTGTCAAGTGAAATACGATATTAAATCCAGGCACGTACCGTACAAAGGAGTGGATTATTATTATTAGTAGTAGTGGTAGTAGTATTATAATTATTAAGAATATTAAGTTATTTAATTTTTAGAAAAAAAATTTTTCTTTGAAATAATAATAAATAGAGAATGGGAAAATATTTATCTTTAACTGTTTGATTAATAATGTGTTTCAACAGATTAAAAACTTTTCTTCTAGCATACTTTTTTTTTTTTTTTTTTCTAAATAAAGGGCTTGTTTAAAATCGTCTATTGAAAAATAATTTAACGGAATGGCTAGAAAATTAAGGGTGAAAATTATTTGTATTCTTAAAAAATTATTTAAATTATTCGGTCATTCGCTTCATTGAATCGTAGACCTATCTCTCGAGATTCCCTTTTTTCCCCCCTCAAAATCCTCTTCTGACAGTAGCCTTCAATTCACACCCCTGAATTTACTTTATTCCCACTCACTAATTCCTCTTCCTGTTTGTGTATTCTATCTCTTTGCTATATCCACATTGGGCCTTAAATCCCTGAAGAAGCTATGCTCTGAAGATTCTCTTAATTGGAGAGGGACTCTCCGAAGAAATTAATCAAAAAATTCTTAATTCACTCATTGTTAATATTAATAATAATTATAAAAAATTAATTATTCAACTAAAAAACAGTTTCTTTAATATAAAAACATATGTATAGTTAAAGATTCTGACGTGTTTTGCATATTCACCTTATACATTTTTATAATTGAGCTTTTTTTTGTTATCTTTTCATATTTTAGTTTTAAAAATAACTTTTTTCGAATTTTTATGCCTTTTTTTACTTTCTCTTATATGAAATATATAGTGAGAAAGTATTGCGATCGCAAAAAAATCAATGTCGAGATTTCAATGGAAATACATGTTTTGAGGAGTCTAAAAAAAAAATGAAGCTTGCAAAATTGTCTGTGTGTGTGTGAGCATAAGATCTTCAAAAACGAAAAAACGTACGAGATTGAAATTTTATATTTAAGCTTGGTCGCTTGCATCTCAAGCTTTTCAATAACATCGGCCAACGGGTACTAGTACTTACTTATGTATAATACTTATTCAGTTTTTTGATTTTCTCAAAATTTTTTCTAACGAATTTGATTAAAATTCATATATCAATTATTTATTAGATCATCTTTTAAATGTATTAACCCTCTCCTCCTCCCCCTCCCAAAAAAAAAAAAAATTGTTTGAGGCACACTTCCCAAATTTTCTCTTGAACGTTTTGGATTTTTTGTTATTTTTTCTTAAATGACTCTAACGATATTGATTAAATTGGCTATAAATTGTCCTATTAAGAGATGTACTTAGGAATCCGACGCAAAAAATCTGGTGTGACAGCACATCACTCAGCTTTTCTTATCTTAGGTAAGAGAAAGTTATGTGTTGTGCGTTTAGTCACACCATGTTGAGAAACGTAGGGTTATTAATAATAAATCAGTAATAATTTCTTTGGGAAATGTGACATTTTAAGTCTTAGAATTTTTTTCCTATGGTGAACAAAGAGTCATAAGATAAACAAATGAGAAAGTATAAATGTAATTTAAATTAAATCAATATCATAAAAATGTCATTTCCTCGACTTCCTCAATTTAATAAATAAATAAATTTTCCTATAAAATTCGAAAACAATTAGATAATAGAAAATGGAATGTTTAAAGATGAATCATTTGGAAATAAAAGCCTCATTATATTTATTTATAGATTATCTGTTGATTAATGCTCAGCAAGTTCGAGTGCTAATTTCATTCATAAAAACAATTTGAGAATTGAAATGTAAGCATCGTAATCAAACTGGAATTAGAAATTTTTATTAAAGGAACGAAAAACTGTTGGAATGTAGTATTATACTAGTCAAACAAATCCAAAAAATAACAGATTGTTTCATTATTAAAATGAAATTAGTATGGACCCCAAAGTATTAATAAAAAGGTTTTGATAAATAAGTGTACTTACGGTATTTTTCGAGAGCTGGGTTGTCTTCGGCGCGCACTTTGCCTGATTGGTTGATGCTCAGGTGCCCGTGACTGCACTCGTTGTACAGCTTGACCGAGCGGACCATGCTGGGCACAGCCCCGCAGATCACCACCTGATATACAAACACATTCTTATTAAAATAGGTTGAGAAACTTTCGGAACATGGTCAAATGCTCTAGATATCTGCATTACATCACCGGGAGTAATAGCCGAGTAAATACCTTTAAGCCAAATGGCAAAGAAATCTAGATGTGTACCGGAGATACATTTTCTTTGACTGAAGTTGGACATAAGCAGGGTCATAACATCGTTTTTAAAAAATTTTATTTGAAAAATTTTTCCGTCTCAGAGTTCCTTCAAGGGTTAAAACAACTTCTTGTTACACTTTCGTACTTAACAACTTTTTATAATATTTTTTATTTCGTAAATTTTCAATAAAATCTATTTTTTTATGTAATCAAAAAAAATTTTTTTTTTCAGCATTTGAGATTCCCTACTTATTTATTTATTTTGGTAGCCTATATAATATAAATAAATTTTTGTCGCTTAGGACGGGAAGCGAACGACTGACCGTTACTACGTGAGGTGAGACGCCTATCTCTGCACAAGGACAGGGTTATAAAAAAATATTAAAATTTGATATTATATTTAATAATGAAATAAATAAAATTAAAAAAAAAAAAATATATATATATATATATATATTAAAATAGATTAATTTTCTAAAATACACACGTAAATAGGAGATTAGGAGATAAATTATCAAGATTGATTGAAGTGGGTGTAAAATAAAATTCCGCAATCGTACGTCATAATTTTCTACATCCCTGAGAAATCTAATTATAAACCATTAATATGAAGGAAATAAATTATTCCGAGATAAAATCTTGATTGAAAGATTATTTTAGAGTGATAATAATAATAATAATATTAATAATAATAATAATAATAATTTTATTCCGTATTTTTAAATATCTCGGTTACTGGCTAAGGAACGAAGTTGACAAATATTGTTGAGAAATATTTTCTGCTTAATTTTTTTAAGACAACCGATGCAATATAATTAACAATATTTCTTCCTATTATTGATATTTGTATGGGAATATAATAATTTTTCATTCGTTCTAAAAACGATAGATGAAACTTATCCTAAATCGAAAAATCCATTTGTGGGACACAGCAATCAAAAGAGAAATTTATTTATGGTATCTAGAGCAGGATTTTAAAAGAAGCGTAAATATTGGAGATTTTTAATTAAATTTTATTCCCATTCAAAATAACTAAAACCAACTTTATACATATTTAATTATTAATATGAATACATTTTTATATGGTAAGTGAACTCATATCCAATATTCAGCTATATATAGGCTAACTAAAAGATTAACAGATTACTCTCTATAAGTTTGTTTCTAACCGTTTGAGATCGTCGGATGAACAATATTTATAGTCAAAAAAATTCCCCACTGACAAATTGGACATTCATTCAATAGTTGGAAATATCTTTTAACAAACAGTAATTTGATGAATAAAATTTTAAAATATTTAATGAATAAATAGTTAAATATATAATATATCGAAAATAAGATACTTTTCGTTATTATTTTCATCTCCCTCAATTATTTATAATTTCTTTTTTTTTTTGAGGGAAAAGCCTTAAATTAAAAACCCTCAATCCTAACAAAAAAAAAATCATTCCCCGGTTGGTTACCCCTCGTGTATCGTGCACTGATGACACACATCATTCCCTATTGCAGGTTTCGGGTTTTCTGACCCATTCCCGGTATCCCCCACCATCGATCCCCCAATTATAATTTCTGGCATGCTCTATACATTTAAATACATTTTGTCTCAATAACGCAGGTGACATAAAACTCAATTTATTTTAAATATATGAATCATTAATATTAAAAAATTTTTTTTAATATTTAGAGCTATATTTAATTTTATTTTTTCTATTCTTAATTTGGTAATTTATTTTTAATATAATTTCCCAGACTATTATTTTTTTTTTCTCTCTCTTATAATAATATTTTAACGTAATTCCAATTAAGATAAAAAATTAAATTATTAATTTAATAAAGGCATAAAGACATCGAAAGCAAAGACTTTTCATTTCTACTTTATTAAAATAAGAAATGTCTATTTAGAAAAGGTTAATGCTGTTTTATGGTTATGAGATTAGGAGCTTTAAACATGAACGGGATTATAGGCCTGCGTAGCCGAGAAGTCAATTTGTATAATTTGTTCCAAATGACATCATTTGCTTTAATATTTATATGTAGAATAGAATTCAACGTCATTATTTAAAATTTTTTTTTTCTTGCTTTCTTAATTTGTAAATAAATGGAAATTGAATGTCAGTAAAGAAAAAGAAAGCAGGGAAATATATAGTATTTCCAAAAATAAATTTTTTGATTTTAAAATAAATAAGATGCATAAATAGTGATTGGAAATGTTAGAAGATAAAATAAACATTTACATAAGAGATTTTTAAAATCCAATTCTAAAAGGGAATTGAATGAATTTTCCTAATAATTTATCATGACATATTATATAAATGAATGAAAATGTAATGTATTGTATTATATTAAATATTTGCTGAATATAACAATAAAATTCCTGAAGGATTGCAACATTCGTTATTTTAAGTGGCCCAATTAAAGCCAAGAGTTTTAGGTTCGGACCCCAGGCAGTTAGTTGAAAAAATTTTTTAAATCAATTGAATTAAATAAATATAGCTGGATTACAAGTATCCTAATACATATATGGTGTATCATTTCAAGTCTGTGATGTAGTAATGAAGTAATTAATAAAATTTGCCAATCTTGCTCTATTGTTTATTTAATCAAATAAAATTATTATTTTTGGAAAGATTTCTATCTAATGACCGGTCTCTATTATTTTTTGTAGGCTTATTTCTGAAGGAATTTTTTAATTTGTAGCAAACATAATAAAAATATGCTGCATTTTTTGCTTCATCATTAAAAGAGTTTGTATTTATTTGGGACTGAATTTGTTTACGAGGGGAGAGAGCCTGTTAAGACTTGCTTCGAGTCCATTAGAAATATACAGGGCAGTTGAGTAAGTGCGGCGCGAGGTAAAAGAGGACCGAGGCTTTTCTTTTGCGCCTTTGTTCTCTCTCTAACCCATTGATTTTAACCAACTAACAGAGATTGTAAATCTCTGACTTATAATAAATAAATCCTACTAGTATACTTAATCTTTCACTTCATTTTATTGTAATTAGCGCAGCAGTTTTGGAATTGAATTGCACTCTCCTTGAAGTATACTTGAATATCAAGTGGCCGCATGATCAAATAGGTTGATCCTCCTGAGATAAAAATGAATAAGAATCGCGAAAAAATTAGATAAAAATGGAAAGGATAATTAATATGAAACAAAAGGAATATATGGATTATCTTATAATATAACAGTCTGTCATCATTTAAATTTTGAAAACAAAACAATATATTATTAAAATTAAAAAAAAAAAACCCCTATATAAAGAATTATATCTGTGTGTTTAACATGAACCATACCTTTGAAGCCTCGGATTTTCTTTACCAATTATAAATCAAAAGTTATAGAAATTATACAATAAATAAAGGAAGAAATGAATTAAAATATCAGGAAACAGACAGACTCAGTGCAAAATTAATAATTGGGTAAATAATACGATAATTTCTTAAGAGTAGAATGTTATTAAAGGAAATTTTCCTTTTAATTCGCCTTTCGTAGGCGTCGCGACGCATGTATTTAAATTAAATTTTTGAATTTAAATAAAATTGTGGGATGTTCCTAATATCAAACTAATGATGTCCAGCCTTCTTTTTTTCCTTAAACTCGTCGCCTAAGTGGCGCCTCACTCTTAACGTCATTATAATGCATTTAAAAAACCTTTATTAAAATGTCTTAATAAGTTTAAAGATAACGATTAAAGTCACTTTTCAAAATGAGATTTCGAAGGCTAGAAAAAACTTTTAAGGCTGAGGTAAAAGGAAAGAGATAGAAATGCTTATGAAAATAATAAATAAATTATAATTATAATATAATAATAAATATTTATAATAATAATTCTTTATTATAGAAATAAATTAAAATCGCGTTAACATAATCTAACACTCATTGAAACTGAGAAAAAGAGCAGCTAATTAGTATAATAATTATTAGAGAAATAATTTTAAAAAAAAATTTTTTAAGAGAGAATGAGTTACACCTCTAGAAATTTGAGAGTGGATAGCAAAAGAATAAGGAGGTTGCCTGACCACACGAAATGAAAAAATGAAAATTTCAACAATGAAAAAGTGTGAAAGAAATTTTGCCGAAAAAGAAAAAAAAAACGAAATTTCAATCTCGGATTTGATATCGCTTCTTAACAAGTTAACGTGCTCTCCTGAAATATTGTATTTTTTTTATTAAACAATCTTTTGAACTCCAAAAAGTTTAGCACCAGGGAAAGTGACCCTCTGGACCCGTCCCCCCTAATGTACCGTTAGTTTTAATGAATTTTTTTTACTTACCATCAATAAACACAACAACTTCGCAGAGACGGCAAGCTGGCACCTGAAACAAATGAGAAATAATTAATTTAAAATTTTTTTTTTTTTTGAAATTTTTTCATGTCACCCAAAAATTCGAATCTTTGTTTAAAATTATTAATATATTTATTGATTTAAAAAATTATTTTCTAAATAGCTAAATTAGCTGATATGAAAAAATCCATGATTTAAATACGGGTACTCACAGGTATTTACATGAAATAGCTATAGACCTATATTTTTAAAAATTTTTGGCTATTTGAAATAGTTTAATCGAAAAAAGATTTTTTAAAAATCACAAATTATTTTTGGCCCTATTAGAAGTCAAATTTTAATGAAAACCATTTTTGATATCGAGAAAATTATATAAGAACGGCATTACAATTGATTAATTTCTTTTGGAAATTTTCAGAAGCCAAAGGAATTGCGTGGAATTCATTAAAAGTTTTATCAATTATTTTAATTGTTATTTAATGATTGATAAAAACATTAGAATTTTTATATCTAAAAAATTAAAAGTATTTGACGTCTTTCTTTTTATTACATTAACAAATCTCTATCAAGAAAAATTAAATTAAATATATCGCACTCTTCGTAATAAGAATAAAATTTTTAAATAAACAAATGATTTTTATTGTTAGAGTTTTTTTGATATTTGAAGAAAATAAGACATAAGACCCTGAAGTATAGGCAAGGTTCTTGTTTCATGATAATTATTTACCAATTAATACATCATATTAGAGCGGTTAAAGATATTATCATTCTCAACATTTATAATTTTATTCACATCTCTAGCCAATCCAATAAAATTTTGTATACTTATGAATATAAATATATATAAGGGGGGTATACAAAAAATACAGAATAAAGACACTAGTGACCAAAAAAATAATAAATTTTCTATTTAATTTATTATAAGTTAAATTTTTAAATATATTACCTTAAAAAGATAAGTGAACAAATGATTAGTTTTTAATTTCTTAATGTTTACTCAATATTTTAAAATTTTTATCTGATGTCACTGTGGGCCACATGTCTTTAAATCAATTCCTTTTGTTAATAATATTAACTCAGGCAATTTATTTCTACTGTTGCCTAATATCGTTTAAAATTCAATTCTATTAGTGTTTAAATAATTGCTACCCATCTTAAGAGTGGCGGCCATCTATCCCTCCGGGCCATTCTGGTTGTTTATGTTTATATATGTTGCTTACAAATAGCAAACAGTGCTGGATGAGAAATGCCCCCAAGGGAGAGACAAATGAATAAGATTACATATGTCTTGTGCGGACTGATGAATTCTTAATAGAGAAATTGGTCAATGGAGAGGATTAGCATCAAACAAATGACAGCTTAGAGAGATTATAAATAATCATTTGGCTTTTAAATGGAGCTATCAAATTCTTCTCTCCTCTCTCTTTTTCTTTATTAGTATAACAGTGAAAAGCCTAGCTTTAAATTTGTCTATCTTTACTTTTTGAAGTAGCGGCACCACTTAATCTTTTTTTGTTAATTGTTCCCTTTTGAAATATAAATAAATGACATAGTATTATATATGATATTTTATTAAAAAAAAAAAAAAAAATCAAATTTTGTCTAATCATTTTTAATTTTAAGTGTTGAATAAACATGAGCGTTTCTTTATTATTATTAACCTTAAAAATTAGGAATTTTGTTATTTATTCTGTTTATTTTATTGAAATTTTTTTTAAATTTTAATAAAAATCATCACTCGAAAACTTTTAAATAAATGAATGTGAAATATGCAAATATTAAAACAACCAATCATTTAATGTTCAATGAATACAGAGAGGATGGTGAGAAAATATCCAAAAAAGGTCCAAAATGAATTCCACTTCCAAAAGAAAAAGATGGAACATCTATCTTAAAGTAATATGGCTATGCCAGAGGGAGGAGGTAAAGGGCGTAATTACCCCCCTCCCTATGATTGTTTTTTCGATTTTAAGTCTTTTTTCGGACATTTAGACTATAAACTGTACAATTATAGTGGGACCCCGGATTCGGATTCAAATTAGTATTAATAAATAACCCCTGAGATATTTGTAAAAACTTGATAATAATGATAGTATTGGATTTTACTATAGGGGCTACATAATATGAACTAAATCGCTATCGACAGTCCATCACTAGAGGCAAGGACAATTGAGGTAATCGCCACTCCCCTATGACAATTTTTTGTGAATTTATATAACTCATACAACATTGATGCATTTATAGGCGGGGGTGACTAAAATTGTTCCTTGTATCAGTCACTGACTTGACGGTCAGCCATCCTAGATCTATTAGTGTTTGGTGTTAAATTCTTCTATTTTCGCCAGAGCCTCAACAAATGTCTAATTTAATTTATCATACAAATTGTATCGATATGAAACATGGCCCATTTTTAATTTGGAGTTTACAGGTGTTTAATTTTTTTTTACTTTTGAAAATAAAGGGTTTATTTGGACTTTTAGACCATTCTATTTAATTAGAGGGATTCGAAGAATTTTAATCCTCTATGGATTTTTTAAAATTCTAGCGTCTCTAAAAATGGGCAGATAGTAAGCCTCCTTCCTAGTTACGCCTATGGTAGTCAAAAATATCACAAATTGTCAAATCTTAAAGTATATTGAGATAATCCTAAAAACGTATTTATTTTGGCAAAATATTATCTTTTAGTTAAATAAAAAAAAAATCACAATTTATACTATAGATAGGGATTGAACTTTTATTTAGATTTTTATTTCGGTTTCAGTTTATTTGATCCCCATTCACTATGATAAAATATAAATTCAATTAATTTAATGGTAAAATACTGTATTGATTTTCTAAAAGTATTATATGTAAATAAAGAGTAAAAAAATTCTATTTATACAGAGATAAAAATGTGATAAAAAAAATAAAATGCAAATATAATAAATTCCTTTCCATATGATTTTTACAGAATTAAAAGATTTTAAAACTGCCTCTGATTCCGATAGAGACTTCAATGCATTGAATTTTTTTTTAATCTCTTCGGCATCTGAGGCCATATAGACATTAAACAATTACAAATTTATTTTAATGACGATTATCATATTTATTTATATCATTTGGCATCTAATTGATTTAAATAAGCATTGATAAATTTAAACTAGATGTTAAATTAAATTAAATATTTTGTAAATAATACAGTTAATAAATATAAACAATAAATACGGTAATGAAGGCAAGGCCGTTCCGTGGGATTATGCCGCCTTTGTGCCCCAAATTCCGGATTAAGTGTGAATTTTTCTTCCTTCCGCCATCAATTTTAACCGAGAAGAGAAAGTCAAAAAAGTCTTTTAAAGATAAAGGACTTTACATGCAATTAAAAAAAAATGAAGGAAAAGTTAGTATTCACAAAGTCGATGATTTTTTTGATTACAGATGCTTCAGACAAATTCAAATTCAGTTTAAATACAAGGAAAACAAAAAATAATAATCTACTTAATTTTCCCATCTACGTATCTTTAAATATTTTTTTGTTTAGTAATTTCAATTTATTATGATTATGAGTCGATGGTGCCGCCCTGGTGCATGCACCCCGGCATAGAAAGGGCCTAAGTGAAGGCAATTTCAATTTTTGGTACTATCAACTTAGGATTATTACGTTCATTTATGTTAAAACCTTAAAATTCTCCCCTTCCTAGCTTATAGTGTGGCCATATTTATTTATATTAATTGATAGCCAATATAATTTAAATAAACAGAACTACTGAGCCTTATTAGAGCATGAAGCTACCTTTGCTTATTTATATTTAAGTTAACTATGAATGAACTGACATAAAAGGTTTATTGTTATCATGATGGTGGTATGATAATTTAGTAATATTTACCAATACAATTATATTTATTAGATGAAAAGAATAGATCATTTAAATAGTTTTCAATACGAGTAAAAGTGAAATAATTTTTTTATTGTTAATTGTTTATAATCATGAAAATAAATCTGATTAAAAATTTGTTTTTTGCTTATTATGAATAAATAAAAGCATAGGATAATTAGACTTTAGTTGGACCAAAAGAGAAAGAATCTTATCTAGGAAGTGGTTTTAGGTTATTCACTTTAAAACCCCAGCTTTTTTGGTGATTGGTTGAAAGTTTGTGGAGGGAATTTTAATTTAAGAAACAGGTGAGGCCCTAACCCATGAAGCTTCAATCAGCAACTTGATCAATTTCTTATAACTCTTTTTCCTAATTATGAATAAATAGGAGTATATGATGTCATATAATAAATTTTTAAATAAATAGAATATTATATCTATGAATTTATAATCTTTAATAAAAATTAATTAGCATTAATTCGAATTGTGATGATATCTTTAGATTTGGATTCCAAAATAAGATTATGATGAAATGATAGGAAGAACTAAAAAAGAACATAGTCATTTTGAGTGGACCAAAGAGAGATCATCTCTATCTCTATCTTATCAGAGAAGACTTAATTAAAATCGTAACCTCCAAAAGAAAAAAAAGTTTAAAAAATTTGCGAAATTCGCTAGCGCCAATTTTTAGATATTCTTTTAGAATAAAAAATCATGAGTTGACATAAAATTTTGTTACGCCTAGACTCTCAAGTAATAATAACAAAATAAGTTTAAAAGGCTTAAGACTTTTAATCTATCTTTAGATAAATTATCTCTTGGATAAAAAATTTTAAAAGTTAGCAACACTGCCTTGAAAACCATTAGTTTGTTCATTCCTTTCAAAGAGTAAATAAAATTAGTTTACTTATGTGAAACTAAATTCTAATTAGTAGAAAACAATATTTTTGGTTTGATTGTAACTGGCTGATCCTGACGAGTTTATTTTAAAATGTGTAGCTATATTATGGAAATATATCGTTAAAAACATTTTATTTTCAGGAATTTGATGCTTGTAGAATTTTTGTGTTTGCATTCTTCGGAGAAGTAGTTAGTGAAATTGAATCAATTCAATCAAATCTTGAATGGAGAGATAACATCAAACAAAATTGAAAATTAATTAAAAGTATAATCAGATTGAGAAGAATATTAGAAAAACTTAAGGAAAATAGGTTGAACTGAACAAAAATAAAGATAATGTTCACCTTATTTGCTATTTTAGATGTAAAATTTATTTAAAATTATTTGATTTGTATTTTCAGCAATTATTAATCTCGTTTTTAGAATAATAAATTTTGGTAAGTGTAGCAGAATAGGTTCCTCGTTGCTGTTTAGACATCGTTCTCATGGTGGATCATTGTTGCTAATTGTCAACGGTCCTATCAGACTAGCTAGACCCAACAATAACTAGGCACTGTCTGTGTTTTAAAAGAACCAGTACTGAATTGCTCATTTCCTCCATCGAGAGAATAAACCATCCATGTTAGACCAGTGATCGAGATCCCAAAGGGGGTCCTGAGTGTACTTTTATATTTTAGGATATCTAGGGGGGTCGAGAGTACAAAAAAAGAACTAATGTGTTGGAAGGCCTCGATGGAGGAAAGGAATCCTGCTCTAGTCAGTACTTGATCAATTAAAACCCAAATAACACCTACTTATTGTTCTGTTAAGACCTTTGACAATAACAAAGATACCATTAGTAGGGAATATCATCCCTTTACTTATTTTAGTTAATTATTTATTATTGGAAATATAGTTCCTCTTCTAAATTTATCTTAAATATATAAATACCATTAATTAATTACCATTTTTATTCATTATACATATTAATAATTTTGTATTTATTGTTAAAATAAATAGCCAATAGCAGGAATTCGCACATGAACATAATCGTTTTTTTCAAGAGATTTTTTTTTTCGATAGTTATAAAATTTTCGCAACTAGGTTAACGACTTTAATTGATTTTGATTGAAGATCGGCAACCACTTTAATTGTTGAACAAGATAATCATTAGAAAGATTGTGGGGGGTTTTCTCATTTATAAAAAAGTCGACGTTTAGTTTTCTTTATCAAAATATATAACATTCTTCTAAAAGAGCAAGTTACTAACTATAACAATATGCAGGGGAGAATGCGTTTTGGAAAATATATCAAAAGTGGGGGGGGGGGGGGGGGGGGGGCGGGTAAAATATCTAGTACCGGCCCGCTTCATTCTCGATCGATAATAATTTTTTATTTCGCACGTGACCCCTTTTTTTTTTTTTTTTTTATTTTTTTTGGCATATACTCATTTAACAAGACCCTTATATTCTAGTTTTATTCAGGGTTATTTATTTATATTAATAGCTATTCAATTGATATAAATAAATTT
>JAAAKE020091110.1:0-20744 GCA_010014785.2 Anisolabis maritima | reverse complement strand
AAAGAGTAGTGGTTCGCTTCCCGTCCTGAGCGACAAAAATGTATTTAAATTATATTGGGTACCAATTAATTTAAATAAATAAGGACGGAGTTTAAATTGTCTCAGATGCCTAAAGGGACTTAAAAATGTTCAATATACAATAAATATATGGAGGGTGAAGCTTATCTTGTCAAATCACCTAAGATTAACGAATTTTGATCTTGTTGGCAAAATATGGCGTTTATTTTTATATAAAAAAGTGGCAAATACAAATTTTTTTTATCAATTTATAGCTGGAGATTTTTCTCCAGGCTTGGAAAGAATAAAAATTTTGATTTTCTTCTCCACTCTCCTTTCTTTTCTTCCCTTTTATATAATTAGAACTTTGCATGATATTGAATTTCTCTCATGTCTTCTCATTTTCTGGTAACTCTAATGATTGCTTCATAACAGAAATCAGGAATTCATCACTGTCTGATTTAGTGAACTCTGAGGTCATTTCTCTAATATGTGGTCATTAGCACTGGAAATTAATCCAATAATTACAACATCAATTGACAATAAATTAAACTTTCGGATAGTCCGTTTAATCATATAACTAAATTAATTACAAAGTAATTAGTGTTAAATTTCAAAGCAATTAGAATTAATCATGAAGAATAATATGAATTTAGTGGAGTCTTAGATTAGTAACCAGAGACATCCATGGTCAAATTAATGTTTAATTATACTTTATATTTGAAAATATCTCTTGATCCTTCGGAAAATATTTCCTGAATGCAATTTCTGTGCTCTTTATTCTTTTTCTTCCGTTTTAAGTAGCGAGCGATGTGACCAGGGTGAAGGGGAGGGGGTGGAAAACCACTAATTTTAAATAATTTTTATCCTTCAGGTGTTTTTCATCGAACACCTTAATGAATATTTTGTGATCATGTTTTAAAATATTTATATGTACATTATTAATATTTGCTTACTCTCAATTTAAATTAAAGATTTAAATACAAAAAAAAAAAAAAGAAATAAAAAAGAAATAAAAGTGAGTGATGTGATTCATATAAATAATTAAGTTTATTAAAAGTTAAAAAAGAAAGAGAGAGAAAATCGAGGGAATATCTTCTTCCATTTTGCTTTTTACTAGAGAGAGAGAGAGTCGTTGGTTTTTGAAAAATTCCAAACAAAGTTTTTTTAAAGGATCGTATTTAAAAAGTTGGAAATCGTTTTAAATGCCAATCAGTATCTCTTCTGTTCTTTTGATCCCTTAACACACGCAAAATAATTATAACAAGATTTGGTTGGAAATTTTTTAAATAAACAAAAATCCACAAAACCTCAACCCCTCTTTTATATATATATAAGGAATCCATTTTATCCAAGAATTTTTTTTTAATTCTCACGATAAAAAAATATCAAATATTCTTCAGAGTATTTTCGATTTCAAATCACGTTTTGTCATGTCATGAATATTTTAAATAAAATAATGAAATTAATTAAAATTTAACAAAAGAAACTTTTGTTTTGCTTCTTTGAGAATAAAATAATATTATTTAAGGATGTCTTTAATTTTGACTCTAACAGGAAATCTTAAAAATAACTTTGATATTTTTTTAATGATAATTTTTCTTCTTTTTTTTTTTAATTTTTAATTATTTTGAAAAATTTTAATTAATGTACCATCAACGCAACGCTTTCTAGAGGTCTCATTTCATTATCTCTTATTTTTTGATTTCTTTTGTAAGCTGAACTGATACACTCTAACTCTAAAATATTCCTAATTATTTTTAAGTTTTTTATTTGAATTTAAGACTACGCCTCACAATTTTATGTTAAACAGAGAGCGACTTGGAAAGACAAAAAGAAAAGTTAAAAATTTATTATTTTGCTGGCCTAAGCATAAGACACAAGACAAAATAACTTCAAACGATCTATTATTCTCTTATATATTTCCAATACTAGATTAGAATAAATTTAAAATATTAGTTATTAACATATTATTGCAGAGGCATAACGACAGGGTTTCACAGGGCACGCTTAATTTTTTTGTAGTCTTTTTTCGACATCTTAGGGTATAGAACTTAAACAATTCTATATTATTCACAATAATATTATACAACCATATTTAGTTATACCAATTGGTTTTCATTGATCTGGCTGGGAATCAGAACCCTAGTCCTTCGATATTAAATGTTGACAATTCCAATACCTAGAAAGGGCAAATGTTCATTCTTCTATTTTATTCTTTATTCCGGTATCGGCATATAAAATATGTTAAGACAGGGAAAAGGAAAGGAATAAGCCGACTCGACTTTCGGGCTGACCCTTGAAGGTGGGGGGAAAGGCAGGCAGGGATCAGAAAAATGCCAGCCTTGTTCGAATAATCCGTGGTCTTCATTTACGTTTTCACTAGATATGAGCCCCCTTAGGGAAATTAATTATAAATACATGTACGTATATATATATTCATGTTTAAATATAGGTTATTTATTTTCAATTTAAAAATTCTCCGAAAATTTACAAATTCAAATACGATTTTTCACTCCTTTAGCTAGTTTAGAACCTTTAAAACTTAAACAAGTCTTTAGTCTTAACTTATCAAATTGCAGTTTTCTTTTTCCCTGAGATTCTGACAAACAAACCCTCGACAAGATAGAAACAAAATATATACATTATTGGATTAGATAGATATTTAATTTATTTTCGGCATGGAAAAATTAAAGTTTAATTTTTGGGTAAAAATAAAAAAAAACTAGAATTTAAAAATAGTATTGGAAATAAATTAGAAAGAATCAAAAAATTATAAATCTAAAATAAGTATGCCTCTATAAAAGATCAAGACCCCATAGTTTGAATAGATTGTACACCGACAAGTTGTGATATTAGAGGTCAAAAGTGCGTAACAAAGGATTTGCGATGGTATATTAATTATTATTACTTGTTGAATTTAAATAAATAAATAAACTTCTTAATCATTTTATTTTTATGTTTAATCCAGAAATAATATGAAATGGATATCTTATTATATATACAAATCACTAACTACGATGGAGTTCATGTTTCTTTGCATTCCAAACGACAATCTCACTAATGGATTTTTTCGATTAGTTGCGCCTGAGTTCAACTACAGACGACCTCATTCTTAGTTGTTATGCTTGGCCCTTTCTAGAGGAGCTCTGTAATAATTAATCGAAAAATTCTACAGTGAGCTGGTCATTTAGAAAGCCTACTTTCCAGCAAGCAAATACGAAGGAAGATGTTTTCTATAAATCTTATCTCTTGATTGAATGTGTTTTAAATGCTAAGGGGAAGCATTGAGAAGTCTGAAAAAATATTCCTTTCAGATTTATTAAAAATACGCTTAATAAGTAAATTTAAAAAAATAGTATTAAAAATATTTTTCATTAAGAAAATAGATATCTAATCTCTAGCAATATGAATATGTTATTTTTAGAAAAACAAAAACAAAATGTAAATATATATATATATATAGTCTTCGAATAAAATCAAATTCTATATATGTAAAAAAAATTCAAATTTATATATATATATGTAAAAAAAAAGTTACATTTTAAATGTTATTTTTTTTGTAGTACTATATCCATAAATTTGTACATAAATGTATAATAATAAATAATAGTTAACTTCGCTTTAGTATATGTATACATACAATTTAAAGGCTAAATGAATGAATGTATTCTAGCTCGTTAGATCATGTCTTCATGTTGTTAATCAATACGCTCAAATTTTTTGATTTTGAATAATTAAATTAAAGCTAGGATCATGAAGGTGCCTAAAAAAAATTTTAAAAATTTTGAAAAAAAATTATTGATGTTCTTGAACATCGAATTTCATGTTTGAATCGACCCCCACAAAAAAAAATTAGAAAATAACCATTTTTAGTACGATTCGGGGCCCTTTAATAATCCTGAGCCCTTATTTGGGCCTCGAATCGAACTATAAAGACTCATCCCTTAATTATGTGATAAAGTAACCAAAAATATATGTATAAATAAATTAAAATTTAATCTAAATGGTTGTACATAATACAAATATTAATGTGATTTTAAATAATAGTTTGTAAGTTAAAGTAATTTTTATTATTTTTAATCTTACTTAATTTTATCAATCCAAAAAAAAAAAAATATTTTATCAAAAATTTTATTGTTCTATATTTATATACGTACATACCTTTTAAAAATAATATTCTAACATCATATCTTTTTATTATAATAAATATTATTATATCTATCTATTACAGTGGTTTTCAACCATTGCGAAAAAATGTCGAAATGAAAATACTAACAAAAGAAATCTGGTGTTGTCACACAACTTTCCCTTTTCCATTTCGTTGCCAATATTCAAGGATTTATAGTGAAAATTTTGTTATTTCAAAACATAATTTCCGGACTTTTCTTGATTGTCATATTTTTTGAACTAAATGTTATTGTAATGATAAGCTAGAATTTATTAAAATAAATTTATGTGAACTCGTCAGTAACTTTGAATTCCTTTTGTTTTATCAGTGGATTCTAGAATTTAAAATTGAAAATAATATCAGAATTTTATTATTGTGGAAGTCGTGTACTAGCATATCACACCAGATTTTTATTTTAATTTTATAATCTTTTTCATCACCAAAGTGGTCCAGTTGTTAAGGTTAGGAACTAATTACCTAATATATTGTAAATAAGGGTGAATTGGAGATTATACAAAAACCTAAAAAAATAATTTCCTTTTAAAAACAAGGGAAATTTAAAAAAATTCTCACTTTCACTCTTACTTATTTGTAATTATTTTATATGATTAACAAAAAATTTTAAATAAAAAAAAAAAAAAAAATTTTTTAAAATTTTTTTTTATAAAAACCGCCCCCTTTTAATTGGGATCCAAAAAAAAAAAAAAAAAAAAAAAAAAAAAAAAAAAAAACATCGAGCTTATTATATATTCCCCCGGCTAAATTTTATAAAATTTGCTTGCAATTGACAACCAAAAGGGGTCTTTTTATAAATATTTTCATTTATTTTTTTTAAAAAGTAATTCTAAAAAATGTTTTTTTTTTTTAAATCTAGAAATAATAGATTGAGCTATAATAAATTAAAACAAATCATAGTTTAGAAAAACAATTACTAGGTTTAAAAGTTTTTGTAAAAAAACATTATTTAGAAACATATTTTGTTTCAAATACACTTCATTCAGTAAATAATTCAATGTTTCTAAATTAAATAAATAAATAAATAATTAAAATACAACAAATGTGCAGTAGTTGTCAACTAACATAACATCTAATTAGGCTCGAAGTGGAAAAAAAATCATATTGATTTTTATTTATTGATTTTGATAATTATTGATTATGAAATAATATTCTTAGTAAATCTAATAATTGGGGACATTTTTATAGAATTTAATCTTCTATTGTAAATTTTTTATTGCAGAAATATGCTTTATTAAATAAATCAGAGGTTCCCAAACCGTGCGCCCTGGTACGCCGTTTCTGGCTTATAGGGGCGTTGCCAAAGGTTCAAAAATATCCATTTCCAATAAAAAATATACTTATTTAGTACTTTTTTCTTTCACATAAAATCTGTGTGAATTTAAAACGTTTTAAGTTAACAAATCTAAAAAGTATTAAAGGGTTAGAGAAACAATCTGACTTGGGGCGCCGCAAAATAATCCTGACGCCGTGATACGAAAAAGTTTGGGAACCAGTGGTTTCTCTAAATATTCTTTGCTACCGGGTACTAGGGAATGTAGTGTGAAATATGAGTCAAGACCCATTTTCATCTAACAAAGGTTTCTTCAATTAGATTCCGTTTAAAATACTTTTTCCCTTTTTGAAAAATAATTATTTAGAAGTAGTAATTGGTTAAATAGTGGCGGTTAAATTTAAATAAATAAAATTTTATTGGACTGACCTGCGTTCCTTACCCACATCTTTCGGGTTCTAAGGTTATCAATAGGGACTATGTCACACTAACCTAAAAGAAAAACATATTGACCCTTTACAAACAATTCTTATTTTTCTCATTTATTTTCATTTGGAAATCTCTGTTTGAATTTTAATATTAATTTTTTCCATTCGCCTTTCTCTACCAAATTTTTCTGATTGCAACTCGATTTTATTCTATAAAAATCCCCAGAGATAATTTATAAATATATTCTTTGACATGGCAGGATGAAAATAACGCGTAATCTCCAGTACATTCCCAATAACGACATTTTATTGTTAATAAAGAAAAAAATTCAGATTATTTTAAGACCTAATTATAAACTTTAGAATTATTATATTATAACTATAGGCAGGGCTGGGCAGTTACTTAACTTATTTTCCTGCCTAAAAAAGGAACTAGGTTGCCTTTCGGGATTGCGCTAAACTAGGGCTGCGCTTTTAACGTAAAGTTTGACATTTTTAATGATATACCTACTCAGAATGTATTGACGAGAGCTATTTGTGTAGTTTACAATAACTTGAAATCATCTCGGCTAAAAATGGAATTAAATCGTGAGATTTTCGTGTGATTTTGATGTGACTTATCGTGAGTGTGAGGTATCCTTGGGGATTAGTGGGACCAGCATACATTCAATATTGCATGAACATTTGGCCAACAAAAAGATTTATTTTTGATCTCAAATCTCGAATTATAAAAGGCAACTCTCGTATCCGTTACTTTCCATTCGGGGATCTAGTTACAAGTTCCTGTCACCAACTACTTTGAATATTGTAATTTCCTTAAAAAAAAAAAAAAAAAAAAAAAAAACTGTTTTATCTACAAATATGAATTTGTAACATTATATATCTAGTTTTTTTAAACATAAAAGCAGTAAAGCAAATTGTCACTATGTGTATTTGTAGTTACTAAAAAAAACCACGACCCATTCAATAACTTCAAATTTGATTTCATTGACATCAATCAAGTTATACTTTTTCAATTAAGTATAGTTCTGTCAATAAAACGACAGCGTTAAATTAAAAATAGAGGTAAGAGGTAAGAGAAAGTAAAAAATGAAAAGGAACTTGAAAAACAAAGAACTAGCTCCTTTCAACAAGTTACAGTTATAAAAAAGCAATTTACTCGAGAAACTTGAGTACTTATTTATTGCCCATCCCTGTAATATATTTCTTTAGTAGACATTGTTTTCTTTTTTGATTAAAAATTCCACACCTGAATTTTTTTATTTCGGAATGAAAAATTGATATTTTAATTGTTTCATTTCTTTTAAATACAAATGCGCAAGAATAATTTACATAAACCATAGTAACCAAGTCAAAGAATAAATATATGTTTTTTAATTAATCTTCTAACACCCAAAACATGGTAATAATATAATAACTTTAAATTGATTCTCTTTTAAAATAATAAAAGTTCGCAGAAAAAGCTTTCTAATATTTAATATAAAACAAAATACTTTTTTTTTCTTAATGAATATTTATAGATTGGATTAATTTATTAAAATTTACTTTTTCAGTGATTTATAAAAAGATATTTAATTGGAATCCAATGACATAATAAGTTATAAAGTTATTTTAAGTATTTGAAAAATTTTCTGCGAACTTGTTAGCCATTTCATTCTTCTTATGTTATGTGTCTTTTTTTCAGTGCAAGTAAAATGATTTTCTCAATTGGAGATTTTTTTCTTTGACCACTGCCCCCTTCCTATTCCCATGTTTGTTGTCATCATATATGGAGGTGGTGGGGGTAATTGATGATGATAACCTCTCAAACCAAGAGACAGCTTCAGCCTTATCTCCTGTTTACAGATCCTGCCCTGATCACTTCTCAAATGATATTAAGTCCTTCCTAATCGGCTCTCTCTCCCCTAATGGGGACAACCAACCTCAACTCTCTCTGCCTTTACTAACATTACTTGATTATTTTCACAATTTTATATTTATTTCAGAATCTTTAATTTAATTCACTATAACTATATTATTATTTCTAGATGCATATTAACAAGTCATTCCCAAATAGCATAAATGACAATTTTTGCAATTAATTCTATATATTAAATTAATATTTTTAAATAAGGGATAGTAGGGGTTTTGTTATTCAAAATATAAGTCAGAGTTTTTATAGCTTTCAAACTGATCTTTATGTTGAATGTGGACCTATTAATTAGATTTTTAAGTCTTTCAGATTGCCCCCACCTCGTGGCCGAGAGGTTAAAACTATTGGCAATGTTAATATTGCTAACCTTAAAAGCCAAGAGATGTGGGTTCGGATCCCAGGCAGTCTAATGAAAATTTATTTAAAGCAATTGGATACCAATTGATTTAAATAAAAATGCCTGGATAACAAGTATCGTAAAGAATAAATTGGTAATAGTTTAAAAGTCTATATGGCCTCAGATGCCGAGAGACTAGAGATTAAAAAAAAAAAAGTCTTTCAGAGAAACCTACAATATATGTTAAACTCCTATAGAGTAGTAGTATAGAGTAGTAGTATTTAAATATGTAAATGATATGCTAACAACCTTCCCCAAAGATAAAGTTGTTCCAAGTTTAGAGGTTATGAATTCTTTAGATGAAGATATAAAATTCACGGAAGAAATAGAAATTGAGGGTTCAATAAATTTTCTCAACTCAAAATTGATTTGAAATAATGATAAAATTTATACAAAATGGAATAGAAAGACCTTTAAGCTTACCGAATTCTAAATTGGCTCATTATTAAAATCTTCTACACACCTTTAATCCGTTATACACTTTTCTTTCTTTAAATCATTATATTATTATTTAACAATAAAACGAAATCAATTTATAGATTTAAATTTAAATTTTGCCCTCTTAATTTTTTTTTTTATAATTTTAGATGCCATATGGCTCTATCCATTCAAGCTTAAACTTTAAAGATAGTCAATAGCTCAAACACTACATAAATTATTAGAGAAGTGCATATAATTTAAAATAGAGTAAGTTGTAATATCAAAAACTACAGTAACATTGCACACTAAACAAGTTTTCAAAATAAATAAATAAATAAAACAGATTCTTTAAAAAAAAATTTATTATTAATCAATTTTCAAAATTTTTTTCAACTTGCACATAATTATAATATTTTTTAAACTAATTCTAGCTAATATTTTGAACTTGAATTTGGGCTATTCTTAGAAAAAGTTTTATAAATAAAAACAAAGAACTCTCACCAGACACCAAATCCTATAAGTGAATATAAGATCAATTATTTATTAAGATGAAATGGTTAATAAATTCTCTACTCTTCAAGCTGATTTCTTCAGGTAAGTTAAATCCTCTCAATACATAATTCTTAGAATAAAATACTTTACTATTCCTGACTATATAAGAAAAATTTGGAGAAGGGGTTATCAAATGGAGTGAAAAAAGTGCAAAGATATAATTTCCAATGAAAAATACTGTAGTATTTTCAGTGGCCTGCACTTGCCCCAGTGATTCATTTTTATGGATTGAATAGTTTTAGCTACGACTTTCCAAATCCACATACATTTATTTGGGCCCTTTGGGCCTGTAACTGGGGAGGTATGAATCCTTATTTTCTTATCCCTTTTGAGACTTTAATGAGAGGTTACTTAATCATTTGTGGTCATCCATATTTGATCTGATGCTCCTGAATGCTTAAATAAATTGCGCTCTTTTTTTCTTTGTATGTTTTTTGATAACTAGACTGATCCGTTTCTCTAACATTTAATTTAAATATATATCTAGCTAATGGTAAATGGTATATTTAACAAGTTAAGACATAACGTAACCAACTATTTTTTCTACAAAGTGAGAGTAGATGGAACTTTATTGGATATGATGATTAGGGTTACCAAAAAAACTTAAGTCCCCTCCATTCGACTACATATTTTTAATATAATATAAAAATTAAAATTAATATATAATTTTTAATTCGTGAAATCATATTTTCTGTTGTATGCATTTTTTTTTGGATAACTCTGAATTCTTTCAAAAGTATTTAACCATAGATTCATTTTAACTTTACTAATTTTAGAGTATTTAGTAAGTAAATAACACTCTCATTTAAAGAAATTCACTAAAACCATGCCGAAATACTTTTGTTTCACCCTAAGCCATTTCCTTAGACTAAGGGGAATTCCTGCAATCGCCACTTTTTTTTATTATATTACATCACAACTTAATAAACACGGGCGTTTGAAAGTTGCATACAATTAAATCATTATAGAGTACATAAAGATGCAAAAGAGTATGGCTTTTAAAAAGTGTAAAAACCTCCCTAAAGGAGTACGCTTAGTCATTTTATTAATATGCCTTCCGATGCTAAAGGATAAAAATAAATAATCAAAAAGTCATTTTTTTAGTTGAAACATACTGACACACTGATACTACTGATATTGATAGAGAAATGTCATTGTCCTTATACAATAATTCTTTCCAAAAAGAATTAAAAACAAAGAAAAAATTACATTAATCAAAATTCTATTCTAAAGACACTTTTTTCGATTTTGGACATTTGTCCATTTAGCAAGGGTTTAATAAAAAATTCTAAGAATACTATTCCACGAAGTAAAAATATTAATATAAATAGAAAAGAAAAATTTATCAAAGAAATAAATGAATAGTAGAGAAGAAAATCTTTTCCAAACTAAAATAGTCCCACCATTTAATCATTTAGAATTTGTAGATTAATGGGATATATTTTTGTTTCTTTGTTGACTTTTAAAATAATTCATTTTCTAAAGAAAGAAAAGAAAAAAATACTCAAGGAAATTGCAAAACTTTTCTTCTATTCTACGATCAACATTAGCCGGTTAAATTGCTCATCTGTTTGTTTGTCTTTTCCTCAGGTGCAGTGGTCAGGATTTTCTTTTTTTTTTTTTTGAAAGGGGTGGGGGGTAATTGGTCCAAATTAAATTTTTTCTTGGATGTTCTTTACAATAGAAGATCTTATTTTAAGAATCATTTTTTTTTCTTAGAACATTTTCTTAATAATTAATTTCTTCCTTTAAAATAAATTTCTCAATTTTCCTGGAATAATATACTATGTTTTTTTTTTTTTTTTCAGAATCCTCTATTTCAATTTACGACTTGAGAAAATGTATAATGTCTTTTCAAGCAAATATTTTAACCCGTCAAAATTCTTCTCTCTCTTTTTTCGGGCTAATTAGACAAATAGCCAATTAAAGTGTCAGACTTTTTTATAGGTGGGGATTTACCTTCGTTTGGTGTTCAATATATCTTCTCATGCCTCCTTCCCATTCTTGAACAAATCTTTCATTCTTTATTTATTACTAAAGTGGAAAGAATAAATCTTTAATCCCTTAAATGAAAAAAATGACAGGTCTATTATTATCTGGATCTAAAAGTAAGCGTAGGGATCAAAAAATTATAGAGACATTCTTTAGAATATCATTATTGAATTAAATTTCATTTTTTTTTAAATAAATTAATGCTGGGTGTGTAACTACAGTTTAAAGCATATTCATCTGAATATTCTTGCTAAGAAAGCAAATTTTCAAGTTTCATATCTGGAATTTACAGGGTGAAGAATGAAAGAGTTGTTATGCCAAATCTCCTTGAACTGTAAGCAGTATCATATTGGCTCTATATATCTTAAAAAGAAATGATCAATAATGGGTATTATTTTACTTCAAACTAGTTCGTCTATTTTTCAATATAATCAATAGTGTAGCAAGGATTCTTGTTGCCTTATATGGTAATTTTTCCTTATTTGCAATAGACCTTATATTTGTTATTTTTTGGACTTTAAGGAGGGTAAATGGCAAAAGATCCATCAAAGTCTAGAAACTTTAAATAAAATTAGACCTATTTTATGGAACAATAAATAGATACAGCAATGCCTCGCTAAGACCGGTTTCAATTAAAGTCCATATTGTTATTAAAATTTCAAATTTTAATTTTATTACATTTTTTAATAATAAATATGAAATAAAGGGATATTTACAACCTAGTCCAATGTGATGCGATGATATCCCTCGAGAAGCAACCATCTCTTCTATATATTAACGGACGCGAAAAGTCCGGTTTTAAAACGTCCAAAAAGAGAGGGGAACCAATTAACCGGACTTAGCAAGATATTGCTGAATATCAAATTTCTAATTTAAACAAAAATGCCTGTCTCTTAGAAAAATGTTACCAAAGATGCTTGCTTGTTGAGCTGGCTGCCTATGGTCAATTAACTTTCTAAAATTAATTGTGTAACATTCAATACATATTTTATATTTTGCCTATATATTGTATAAAGAGAAGATTATTATTGATTGTTTATCATTTAATCTACAATATTTATATAAAAAATATATTATTCCAAACATGGATCAGAGAGAGGCTGGCATCACAAACATAATGCAATTCTTTAGGTTTTGTTTTATAATACAAATATGATCGATGTTTTTAACCGATAGAGAGACAAGATACAATTTTTATTTGGGACATGTGAATGAAAAATGAACTTATAATATTTTTGCTGTCATTGTTGTTTTTTTTTATTTAAAAAAAAAAATGAATTATAATGTCATATAGATGGTACATAACTAATCTGAATTTTTTTTATTGTATTCCCTTAAAAAAATTAGTAATGCATTTTAACATTTTAATTTACGTTGTATTTTATATGCTATATGAGCGAAGAGAGCCGTTAATACATCAAACATTTGTGTCAACATTAAATATTTGTTTTAAATATAATGATAACGTCCATGATTATAGGTTATAAATTTATTTCAAAAATCTGAAAATGAAATTCTTTCTCGCAGGTTTAGGAGATAAAATAAACAGTGAATCGGAAGAACTGTTTCAAATTAAACTTTAAAATAAAATAAAATAAACACACACCGAATGATTGCGAATTCGTGAAATAAGCAATATTATGCCTATTAAGTGAAATTAGAATATTCTTCTGAAAGGGATAAAATATTTACTTTTGTGTGGATAAAAATAGAGAAGGTATAAATCACGAACCCAACTCAAAGATGTCAGCCGATCATTCCTCTAATTAATTAAAATTGATTTGATTGGCAGAAAATCATTATTTATATAAATTATAAAAAAATTTCATCACTCTCTCTAAAATCTCTCCTCATCTCTCTTTTAAATATTTTTTTGTTTTAAATAATTTTTTTCTACTTCATAAATTAAGTTCAATTAATAAAAAAAATTATAATATGAACCTATAACAAAGGATTCAATGATTTTAATAGAAAAGCCCCTGTGATTAAAATTTTTTGTAAAAAGTCTGCGTTTTTGTATTTGTGTTGAGACAAAACGGCAAATTTGATATTAAAAATTCATTGGTTTTTGGTTACTGGATGCTATTCAACGCAAATGTCCATACCAATGTTGTTAAATATGAAACAACTGAAGAGCTCTAGAATAACTAACTGAAACATCATTTGGGTTTCCCATTGTTATGATTGTATTGTTTACGGTTATATAATATTTTGTCATGATTTCTCACAACAAATTTTGATTGTTTTTATTTTTTTTTTTATTTGATAAAACTGGAAAAATAAACCATTTTTACTTTCTTTTACATATATATGAAAAATATATATTGAGAAAGTATTGCGGTCGCAAACAAAATCGATGTCGAGATGGCTTTTGCAAAATGGTATGTCGTGTGTGTTTATCTGCCATACTAGTACTTTACTTATGTACTTTTTTAGATTTTTTGATTTTCTCAAAATTGGCTCAATCGATTTTGATTAAAATTCATAAATCAATTACTTATTAGACGATCTTTGAAAAATATGAACCATTCTCCCTCCTAAAATTGTTTGGGTCCAAGTGATGTAGTTTTTTGCTGATGTTCGGGTAAACGGCGGGAGCACCGACTCTGTTTAATAAACTACTCTAACGAAATCGATTAAACTGTTACTAAATTGGCACTAAACGACTACCTAAGGGGCATGACGCAAAAAATTGGTGTGTCAGTCAGTGTGATGTGCGTTTTTCACACGAAATTTTATAAACTATCTTCTAGCAAGTAGAAACAAACGAATTTATCTTCTGGAAACTTTGATATTGATATTGTATCTTCTTGCTGAAGCTAAATTTTGAATAAATAAAGTCAACTGTGAATACTATTAATTCACTTTAGTGATGATTTTACAATTGATAATAAAATTTTTCATTAGATATTTTGATAAATTTTTCTCTATTGCAAATTACGAATGAATTGCCTGTTCTACACAAAATTGTAATTAAAATTCTGGAATTAGAAATTCACTTTCCTTTGAAAAGGGAAAATTAGTATCCAATTAATCTGAATTGGACAACGGACCCTGATCCCTTGGCTTTAAACTTATAAATGACCTCTGACCGGTTCAACACCAGCTGGTGGGGCTACTATTTTAATTTAAAAAAAATGTCTTCTATTTATCTAATAATCTATACAATATTATAATGTGAAAATGTTTGCCGAGACAGGCTTCTGATTGGCTATAAGTATCGCGATGACTTTGCAATGTGAGCAGAGTTTGACATTTATTTCTAAGGTTAGGTTAACTAATAAAAAAAAATGGGAAAAATTTTATAATACAAAAAATTTCTCTAAATAATTTAATCACAAATATAAATTTATTTGAGTAATTTCTTTCTTCCGGCAATTTATAGTTGCAGCTGAGTGTAACTCAGGCTTTGTTAAGATGGGTTCTTAATTCCATTCCCGCTAATTAATAGAATTCTTATTTTATAATAAGCTGGATTTGAATATGCTAAATAGGATCAAAATTTTTTCCTTTGAATAGGATCAAGTAATCCTTCAAAAAATAATTACAAATGTAATTACAAAAAAACATTTATTTAAGAAGGAAATAAAAATAAAAAAAAAAGCTAAAAAGGGGAAAATAAACTTTTGCATTTTGAAAATTTATGACAAAAAAAAAATAAAATATTTTATTTAATTCTTCATTAATGATTTTTTTTTCAGTTTCAAGCTTTTATTTTTTATCATAAATATACAACAATTTTTAAGCATAAAGTTTTTTCCTCTTTTAGAGTATTTTAAATAAAAGCATGTTTTTTAAATCTATTTTTATTTAATTTTCTTTTTTTTCTAATTGGCTAATGGCTAATGGCTGAGGAAATTATTTGATGTGATGAAGATATCGTCATTCTTTCATAGACCTACCGTAAGAGCACTCCAACCATGCTTTTATGTGTAGCTGATATTTTTCACATTCATATTTCTCCCCAGTAGGCTCTGAAGATGGCCTTAGACTGAGGACCGACACACTAGCTTGGTAGGCAATAAAATAAAATAAAATTGGCTACAAAGATGACAGTTTTTTATTGACTTCATCCCATCAAATATTTTATACTTGTAAACTTCTTAATTTTGATATAGAAATTAAAAATAAAATTTTTTTTATTTTCATGTTGGCCTCTAGAGGCATTAAGTTTAGAAGCAATTTATGAATTTATTTCCCTTTAAATAATTTTTTTTTTTTTCAATAAGAAAAAGTTGTTCAAATGAACAATGATTAGAAACAGCAAATAGAACAATTTTGTAGATACATATTATTTCGCTATCTCTATCGTATCTAAGAGATATTTGGATTTTTAAGATATGAAATGAAGTACCCCTTTGAATGGGTCGATTTTGCCTCGTTTTAATATAATATGTTGTCATCGGAATTGAGCCAAAATACAAAATTTTAGATGTTCAGCTCATTGGGTGATGTTTAAAAAAATTGACTATAAGATGTTCAGAGAGACAGACAAAGGGCGTTAAATAAAAGATTGAAAACCCATCTTATTTCCCTTCTATATTTCTAAATATTTATTAAACAAAATAATTTAGACTTGATCTCTTCGCTTTATTTTCGGTGCTTAAATAATTTAACCATATCTGGGAGCGCGCGAATCATAATTAATAATTTTGTTTACTAAAACACTAAACAAATACGTCATTAATAGTTTATGGTTCTATTTTTATCTGAAAAATAAATAAGCATCGTGTATTCGCCTAAGATATTTCTTGATTAAAGAAGATTATCAAATGGGAGGGAGATTAAAGAGAGCTCGTTTTCATTTCGTTAATGATGATTTATTTATCAATGGCTCATGATTTCATTTAACCCCCGATTTGTTTTTAAATTATATAAACGTTTTCAATTTCTTGATGATAAAATTGGTGCCATTTACATCTGAAATGACTGACATGTTTGACCTTGTCTCAATGGGAAACCGATTTGTCTCTCTCTTTTGAATGTTTCTTAAAGGCTCGAGTGTCTTTGAATTTTTTTTCCTTTTTTTTAATGCAGCATCGAGAATAAAAGAAATGATAGAGAGATCCCTTTACTAAGGTTTTTATTTCAATGGTTTTTTTTATTTTTTATTCGAGAATTCCTGGGAGGAAAGTAAATAAATAGTGGGGAGGACTAAGTCTTTCTAAAAATAAACTTTATGACTTAGTATGATTTCAAACTCATTTAGGTGGTGGGGCATTTTGCGTATGAGGCCATCTGTATCTATATGTTCTATACTATTTTATAAAAGACAGTCTGTCTGTCCCTCTGCCTGTTTGAAACGCATGGACTCTGTAACTCCTGGACGGATGGAGTTCTTTTATATGTAGAGAATCTGCCGGGGGTTGTTTTAACTAAAATTCAGATTCCCTTTTTTGGATGGAATCCCATTTTAGTAAGAAACTACTGGGATTATCTATGGAAGAATATTCCATCGAATTTTTTTTTTTTCAAAAATGTGAAAAGAAAAAGTGTTAAAGTGTCTACTGTAGTTGGAATAGCAAAACTACTACAGAAGAAAGGAAGAAGAGAAACAATTGAGAATGCAGAAGAAGAAAGAAAAGGACTAATAAAACATCTTTAAAAAGAGCTGAGAAACAAGTGTTTCTATAAGTTGATACTGTAATGTTGAACACTCGAAGTAGAGGTAAAATTGTACAAGCCAAAAAGAAAAAAAATTATTTTCCTTTGACTGTAGGCCCTTATTAAACACCAACTGTCATTTCCTATTATATTTTGTTTGGTTTTTATTAAAGTTTATAATATAATTAAATTTACCTTTATTCAATTTAGTGTTTTAATCAAGCTCTATCCCTTACTTGTGCATGATGTGACTGATCATTGACCTTTTTTAAACCTACTAACTTTCTCTTTAATTGAGCATTCTAAACACTGGATTAATAAAAATATTGTGTGACAAAACGTACATCATATAATTTTCTCTTACCTAGGTAAGGAAAGCTTAGTGATGTATGCTCCACAAGATTTTTGCATCAAGCACCATAGGAAACCATTCAATGATCAGGCAATTTAATCAATATGGTTAGGTTAGTTTAAGCGAAAAGCCTAAAAACATACAAGAGTAAATTGGGTCCCAAACAATTTTGGAAGGATAAAGGTTAATACATTTCAAAGATCATCTAATAAAGAATTGTTTTATGAATTTTAATCAAAATTGTTGGAGCGAATTTTGAGAAAATCAAAAAACAAAAAAGTACATCAATAAAGTACTAGTACTCATATAGACATACCATTTTTTTAGACTTAGGGAAATTCAAAACATGTATTTCCGTTGAAATCTTAACATCAATTTTTTTGCGATCGCAAAATTTTTTCACTAGGCATTACATATGTAGGTAAGAGAAAGTAAAAATTAAAAATACTGAAAAGAGAAATCTTCTTTCATTGATTTTAATTTTAACAATATTCTTTTATTTAAAAAAAATTTTATCATATGATAAATGAAAAAAATTGTTAATATTTTAAAGTGCGCAACGCCTTTAACTTATAGTAGAAAATTGATGATGTAAATTTCAGAGGACCTCGATATTTATATAAGTTGATTTATTCATGTGCCTCAACGTTTTTTCTCTTCTCACTTTTAGTCTATATATTTATAAATATTCTGTCATATATTCAAACAAGATTTCGGGACACTTTCTTCTGTTGGTCCTTTTGCAAGCCTTCACATTTTATAAATATTATATGAAGATTTTTCAATTTATTCAATATTTTTTTAAAGAAAAAAAAAGACTACTGCTTTTTCAAATTTTATATAAATATTTAATGAGAAAACTCAGAATATTTTTTTAAATATTATAAATGAAAATTAATTATTAAAATAAATACAAATATTTCAAATATTTACCTATCAATAAAATTATATTTTGACTTTTCCATTTAATTTATGAAATATAATAGAAGAGAAAAATTTATGAATCAAGAATTCGGAGTGCCTGTGGCGCGTGAATATCCCTAAAATGTTCGCAAAGGAATCGTTGGGAAATTTTCACGCAGTATAACTTTTGGTGAAGTTAGGACGGTCATTGTGGAATCACTGTTGAGACGCTCTTTTTAAACGTATACACTTACCCCATTTCGACTTGCCTTTCCCACAAGTATAGGCCGACATTGTGTTGAAATTTGTTTATTTAATTTAAGACATTTTTTATTTTATTACTTGTACCATTTTTTTTTTTAAGTTCTTTTCGGCGTCTGAGGCCATGTAGACTCCGTACTTATTTAATTAAATTAATTGGTAGCCAATGTAATGTAATGTAAATAAATTTTTGTCGCTCAGGACGGGAAGCGAACCTCTGACCTTTGGTACGTGAAACTAGACCTCTAGCTCTGCACCAAGGGACAGGGCTACTTGTACCATTAGATCTATAGATTGAGACCTCAACGAGCGTCAGAGCTTCACTGAATCACAAGTTATGTTGAGTGAAATTTTCCAATCGATGCGAAAAAAATCTCAATGTTGCGGCGCTCCCCACTCAGTCCCTCGCGTGGTATTATATTCCTCATTCGCTTAAATAAATTCTTTGATTTATAAATGATAATTAATGAGCTCCACCTCAAAAATATATCTCTTTGATTTCGTTATCATATGATTTTCTGTATTAATCCTCAATTTTTTAGTCGTATTCAGGTCAAAAATTTGACCTTTTTTCCCCTTCATATTCTTAAACATCTGCCCCTACTTAGTTGCCTCGTTGTATTCAGTATAATTATTATAAATTTGAATTACATTGGCAAATTACCCTTCCTATTATATCCGTAGTACTTAAATTTTAAAGAATTTTTTATAAAAATAATCCCTATAAAGAATATAATGCACATATTCAAGTTCTTAATAAAAACATGCTTCACTAATAGCGCGGTTTAACTTCTAGCCACCATCGTTTCGTATTTCAAGTCCTCAAAATAGCATTTGCTAAGTACGCAATAACCCTATATTGGCCTATAAAAAAGGTTAAAAAAATTAATTAACGTAAATATTAAATGAAAAAAAAGTTGAAAGCCACCATGAAAAGAAAGTAATGTGGAGATGTGCTATATTTTTATTTGAAAACTATTTCAAAGACAAATAACTAAAAAATTGTTAGTCAATTTTTTTTATTTATTTTATTCTCTCTCCGGCCTTATTTAGCCTTTGAATATAAAAATAATATAGAATATCAATTTTAAATAGGAACATTTTATAAAGATAAAAGTTGTATTTAAATTCAGGAACGGATCATTCCGTAATTGTTGTGACATTGGTATCAAAATTTTTCTTTGGCACCATCGATATTATGGAATAAGAGAGAGCGGAGACGTTTCATTTTGGTGGTTCTAAGCAGTGCTCAGTAAGTTGGACACTAATTGTGTCTCAAAATTTTTTTCCTACGATTTTGCATTTTTAATATATTCGTTTGGAAATTTTTTCTGAGGATTTTGGGTACAGAATTTTGAAGGTATTCTGGTAAGCTTATTCAATACGGCAAAAAAGATATCTAGTCAAGGACTAAGTGTAAAAAAATTTTCTGCTTCTATGCATTCTTGACTTCGAGAAGGGATAAGTCATTCCGTTGCACTCATGATTAGAAGAAGCCTTCCCTCTATTAGGTGGTGAAGGTTCGTTCTGGTCTTGAGAAAATCATTGGTTGCGTTTGAAGAATCAGCAACTTGATTAATCAACGTATTTGTTATTTTGGGTTATTTTTGTATATATTCTTAATTAATTTTTATCTCTAAATACGAACTTCAGTTTGAAAATAAAGAAGATTGTTTATTTTTATTTCACACCAAAATCGAACTTTTCAATTTATTTTCCTGCAACGGAACTTCTCTCTCATTACTCTTATTTACTTTTATATGTTCTTTGAAATATATCAACCCTTATTCCCCAAAAATTGTTTGGAGCAAACTTTATTCTTGTATGTTTTTAAGTTTTTTGTGATTTTCTCTTAAACTACTCAAACAATATTGATTAAATTAGCTCTACATAAGATAAATTAATTAAACTCCACCTCAAAATTGTGTAAGGCCCTCAATTTAGGATTTTAAGAATCCCATAGGAAAGATAGGTCAACTTGTTGCCATGGTAACAATATGGTAACAATATATAAATATTTTTAATGCTTCTGATAACAAATATAATTTTATTGTTTTTATAATTAATAATATTTTCCTTGGGATAAATTTGGAATATAAAAACTGGAGATATTACTATCACGGTAACTTATATACTACCGTAAAGAAAAAATTTGTCGACACAAAAAATCTGGTGTGATAATACATCACATAATTTTCCTTACCTTAGTTAAGAGAAAGTTATGTGATGTACGACCGCCACACCAGATTTTTTATTTTAATATTTTAAATTAAGAACTGTATTCTCTTGAGTCAAGAGCTCTTTTTAGCCAACAGGAAAAAAAAGCTCTGGACATTTCTATATTAAATTATCTAAATATTATTCTGGTTTTCATTTACGTGTTATTCGCCCCCCCCCCTCCCCCCCCCCCCCCTCCCCCCTCCTTTCTCTCTTTCCCTTTTTTTTCTTTCTTTTTTTTTTTTTTTTT